>VMDO01010357.1:0-72035 GCA_007922755.1 Pedetes capensis
CTGCTTGCTGGAAGTGAAGAGGATTTAAAACATTTACTGATGAAGATCAAAGATCATAGCTTTCAATATGGGTTACAACTAAACATCAACAAAACAAAATTCTTGTGACTGGGTCAGCACGCAACTTCACAATAAATGGAGGAAAGATTGAGGTTGTCCAAGATTTTGCTTTGCTTGCCTCTATAATCAACACCTGTGGAAGCATCAGTCAAGAAATCAAAAGATGCATTGCTCTAGGAAAAGCTGTGGCAAAAGATCTCTTTAGAGTATTGAAAAGCAAAAATGTCACATTGAAGAACAAGGTGCGTCTGACTCATGCCATGGTACTTTCAGTGGCATCATATGGTTGTGAAAGCTGGACATTGAACAAGAGTGACAGAAAAAGAATTGATGCTTTTGAATTGTGGTGCTGGAGATGTCTATACCATGGACTGCCAAAGGAACCAACAAATCTGTCCTAGAAGTGCAACCAGAGTGCTCCTTGGAAGCAAGAATGGCCAAACTGCGTCTTACATATTTCGGACATGTAGTCAGAAGAGATCAATCCCTGGAGAAGGACATCATGTTTGGGAGAATGGCAGGTCAACGCAAAAGAGGAAAACCCTCCACCAGATGGATTGACACAGTGTCTGCAACAATGGCTTAAACATGAATGGGATCTTTTGCTTGGCACAGAATCGGGGAGTGTTTTGATCTGCTGTACATAGGGTCGCTATGAGTCGGACTCCACTCGACGGCACCTAGCAACAACAACGACTGTCCTTTACCTGTCATCCTTGGAGAATCATTGCATTAATTCTACTTTACGATGAAGGATATTACTTCTCAATGGACATATTAACTTGTCATCTAATCAGTGAAAGATACACAGTCAGTCGCCCAGACAGATCTGACATTGGCTGTCTTGAGATTTCCAGAAAGTGGGCTCTCAGATGATTGTGCAAAAGTCAAGACTCCAGAAATCGGATCTCATAGTTTGGAGTCAATCCATCTGAATGAGTGCATTGTCCCAGCCACGTAACTACTATGGATATGGCCTGGCTTATCATTTACTGACAGGTAGCCTAGCATCAAACATATGATCATGACTCAAACACACACTTTGATTTCACTTAACCCTTTAATGGTGACATGCAGATGGAGTCAAACTATGTAGATATTTTTTGGTAAAAATTCAAGCATGTTGTTGGATACTTAATTCTAAAGTTGATCATGGTAGTTGTAGATAATTAGGCTGCATTACTATTTTCTTGACAAGGTCTCTCCGTCCGCTAATTCCCATGCAATAGCTATGTATCTTCTCTTAAGGCAACCTAAGATTCCTAGCATTTTCCCTAATAGACTTTTGTTACTTTCATGGGTATTATCCCATTTTGTCTTTTTATCCCCAAATTGTCTGTTAAACTAAGTGGATGTGTGAATTAATGATAAACAAGTGAATAGATAGCAAAAATAATGAGTATTGGTTTGTTCTTATATTTGTTCATTTATTTGGCATGTTTTTACTGAGATTCTTCTAATTAGGCAGAGAGAAGGAACCAACAACCCATTACAGAAAAACAGTCGCCATTGAAAACCCTATGAATAACAGAGCAGCACTAACAATACTGTTTCTCCTGTTGTATGTAGGGGGACTGTGGTTTGGACACCAACTCAGTGGCAACTAACAACAACTAATTAGGCAAAGGAATCACCTAGAAAAATGCAGGGGCATAGAGGGAAGATCTTTTGCCTTGTAAGCAAAGGTTTTAAAGCCTATATGTTGTTTTTCTTCCAATGTTTTGTTCATTATTGCTGTTACCAATTTAAACCCTACAAAATGTATCTTATTATTAGCTAAGCAAACATAATATAGATTTGGGCTCACAGCCAGATATAAATGTACAAATACAAGGGGATATGGAGGGCGGTCTAAAGTGCATTCTGAATTAACAGCAAGTGAGGAATGATTAGTGGCAAGAAAGAAAAAAATAGTCATGGAAAGGAGAATGAATTTGGAAGACAATTCAGATTAAATGGTACGTCTGGAAGCTTGAGGCAAGAGTGTATACTGGTGATGCCAAAAATGTATGATGTTGTTGTTAGGTGCCGTTGTGTCTGACTCAGAGTGACCTGCATCGGGTGTTCAATGGCTGTTTTGGAAGTAGACTGCCACATTCTTCTCCCATGTTTGCAGTGCTGGGGATTGAATCCAGGTCCTCAGAAAGTGTGGACCAGCACTCTACCAAATGAGCTAAACTCCAGCCCTTATTGTTAGTAGCTGTTGTCAAGTTGAGTCTGATTTATTGTGACCCTATGTACAACAGAACAAAACTCTCCTTGACACTACAGGGCTTCTCCGCTATTTATAATTTTCAATGGCCGATTGTTTCAGGATTGTTTTTGGGAGTGGGCTACTTGGTCCGTCTCTCATTTTTGCAATGCTGGGAGTGGAACCCAGTGCCTCAGAGCATGCAGAGCAAGCACTCTATCAACTGAACTAAAAAATGTTATTTGTGTAGTACTTTTGAAATTTAATTGAATTATATTAGCAGTGTGTAGTATGATGTTCACTCAAAAGATAGTGTTAATCAAATGAATGCTAGTGCTACCATGCAACAGAACAGTCAAAGAAAATGGCAAAAGCATGATTATTGTTTATGGAATCCTGATCATTTTGAAGTGGTATTTGAAATTCAAGAGAGTTGTGGAAGTGCAACAACAATGAAGGTGTGAGAATGCAAAAGAACCTCCAATATGCCTAACAGTTGCATATATTTGTGATAAGTTTGAGATGCATGGAACTGTGTGTTATGTGCTCAAGGGAAGATCCAGGAAGCCTTGTAACAATTCCTGCTTCTTCTGCTATGGTAACCACTGAGCACCTATGGTAATTGCAGAAGTCAAATGAGACTCGTATTCATCTTTTTTACTGGTATATATTGAGTATTACAATTCTAATAGAGATTTTTCCTTTCTTAAGATGTGTATACATTTTTGGTCCCCTTTATCTTTTGGAGAATAAAGACTTTGAATTGTGAAAGAATAAAAAAAATCCTACAGGAATATGTGTGGCAGTATATTTTTCTATAGTAAATAATTTTGAATGCTCTGCATTTTGAGTTTTTTTCTCTATATAATTGCTTTGTCCACAAGACTGTTTTTATCAGAGCATTATGAATTTGAACTAGAAGAACATTGGCAGTTAAAAGGAATTACGTCAGAGGTGCATGCTATTTTTGTACCCCAGGTCAGTCTTTTAGGTGTCACTGCTTAATTATATACTCTCAGTACCACACAAGAGACTTGGATGATAACCAGATCCACCTCCTTATGGATGCCTCCTCTGACCACATCAGCTGACTCTTGGTGATTTCCCTGTCCTCTGAAATCCTAAAGGGTAGTGTTTTTATATTCCATATTCAATAATTACCTTATATAGTTATACAGTATCACTTTTCTTTTAAATCAGACACATGTTCCCTGAACACTTTTTTAACCCCTTATGAAAGTAAAGGATTATTTATTGAAAACCTTATATTCATTGGGCTCACTTCACTACGTTTGTGTACTTCATTCAATCTGCTGTAGCCCCTATTAATATGTTATTCCTGCTTTGTAAAAAAGAAAGGATTTTTCCCCTAGAGTTGGAAATTCTAATCTAGTACGTAAGACATGCACAATGGTTTTAAAATCTGGTTCAATCATCTTAGAGTTTTCTGATATATCAAAACAGATGGAAATCTACTAAGTTCAAGAGAAGTTTATTTTGAGGACTCTGCAGAAGATCTGAATCTGTTATTCCCTATTATCTTCCATCTATGCAAATAGATGCTCCATATCTCTAATTTCTTTACCTGCTTTTCTCATTTAGCAATCAGTGGTAGTCCTTTAACTTTTCACCTCTAAACATGGTTGGGTATAGTGAAACTTTATGTCAGAACCTTTCTTCCTCCCATTCCTTCTCATTTTTCTTTTGCTGCTGTCCTTTAAGTTAGAAAGATGGATGCTTTCTTCTTTACTCTGACTTATTTTTGCCATTTCTCTTTTGTATATCACTTTGTCATCCATGAAACTTTATTTTTCCATTATTATCAATGATTTTTAAATAGCAAAATTCCTTTCAAAATTTAGTTTTCTTTTTTTTTCTGGAGAAGATAATGATCTTGGAGAGTCAGAGTGCCCATCAAATGATTACCAGTAGACCCTAACTGTTTTTGAAAGAGTAAGCTTTGATCTATACTTAAATCAAGTTATGAACTGAATACTCATGTACAGAGAGATGCAATTGTAAATACATATTAGTGATTCTGCGCTCAGGTAATTTTCAGGGATTTTGTAGAAACAATAGCATAGAAAGCTGGAAATTATTAAATACTAAATTTTGTCTCACAAACTATATACAGTATTACACACAAATTCCAAATCAAGAAAAACACTTAAACTCTTGGGAAAAAATCAAAATTCTTTTGGAATTAAATAACCAAGAGAAACAACTGAGAATATGAAGTTTGTGCTGTGCATTTAGGGAAGTTTTGAAACAATGTGGTACCATAAAAACTGCATGAAATACAATATAAGAGAACTTGAGGTCAAGACTCACCACTACTATTCAATAGCTGTGTGTCCTTAGAGAAATCCCTTATATGCACTGATCCTCCTTTTTCCATCTGTAAATGGAAACAATAATGATAATTTAATAAATATCATTTATAAAGTCTTATCCAATGCTATAAAATGTATATATGACTTCTATAGTTCCCATAACAAGTTTTCTAAAGAAGCATTTTTCCCTCATAGTATGATGTAGTAAATTGAGACTAAAGAAGGTGAAAACACTCATCTAAGCTCTCACAGGAGAAATTAATAGAGTTGAATTATGCTCTGGGTCTGCCTGATTTGATGTAGTGTCTTACAGGACTTTGAAATAATTAATATTGATGAAATCATGGCTCTAAAATAATTTCAATTTCTATATTTCACCAGTTTCTGAGTTACAAGTGGACTGGCTATATTATACTTAAGCTATAGATCTATATCATGGAAAATTAGTATTTGGGGCAAGATTCTGGATTCAAACCACCAGTACTGCAAAAAAGTTAAAAATAAAGTTTGGTTTGTGCACATTCCTTATAAATATTAGTATACAGTTTACTACCTCATCTCAATTTTACCCATCTAAACACTTATGAGATGTGTAAATTTCTTTGCTGGGCAGTTAAGCTTTTAACCCCATGCTTACTACTTGTGAAAGTAAACATGGGAAGCTGTGGCATAAATTGTTTTCCAGTTAAAAAGAAAACAGTATTATTTATTTTCTTACTTAACATACATTTCAACATTCTGATTACTGTAATGAATTAAAATGATTACTGTGTTTATACACAAACATGTTTTAAGAGTTATAATTGTGTGCCAACACATTCTCAATTTCTACACTTCTCCACAAAAAGAGAAATCTATTAAATGGGTACTTGCTCACCCATAATATATAATAGGATAAGTATATAATATAAAATAGTTAATGATTAATGTTAATTAATAATTATATATATAATATGATGACTCATGTTTTTCTTGTGTGTAGAACTCTATGGAGAAATAGATAAAAGCACTGTGGGTTATAGCTATACTTTGAAAACATTTTCAAAATTGGTAAAAACAATGAAAGGTATTCTTTTCATTCTGTAACAAGTTTTTTCACTAGGAGACTAGTTTGTTTAAGTTAGATTTATGTTGCAATATGAGAATAAGCATATATGAAATAGTTTTATTTTACATCATTAGTATATAACCTTACATTTGTTGTAATTAATGATTCATTTACAAACTTTCTAAGACTTTTTAAAATTTTTTCTGTATGGGAAGGTTGAACCTAGAGCTTCATGCATGCTATGCAAGTAGTTCAACACTGAACAGCACCTCCAGCCTCTTTTTTATTATTTTTATTATAAGACAAAGTCTCCATTAATTGTGTAGGCTGCCTCTGGCCTTGACTTGATATCCTCCTGCCTTAGCTTCCTGGGTGGTGGGAGTAAATATACAATTGTTTTGACCATAATTCTGCTTTTTCATATATTTTTGTTCTTATTAGCCACTTTACATTTTAATCATGTAAAATTCTAAACTTAAGTCTGAGTTCTAAAATTAAAAATTCTAAAATTAACCTGTTATAATTTGAAAGAGACCTATTACAGATAGAAATGCACATAAATAAAGAGAAACTTTTAGTATTCTTTGCATTCTATTTCACATATGTGTATCCACCAAAGTGGAAATTCACTCTCGGCAGTGGGATCAAGACAGTTTTTTCAGTTATAGTCGTATAATCACTGAGGTAAAATATGCTCTCTGATTGGTTGCATTGGAATAATGCAGGTGAAATTAACTTGAAGATGACTGTGACTGATGCATATTTAGCATCTAAGACCTTTTAATGTAAGGCTTCAGGTACCTGCATGCTGATCAACTGTGTTCTAACTCAAGAAGCTTTGGTCCTGATCCAGGGTCTGGAAACTATGTGCCCTTCAGTTGTTTACTCAAAACTTCAGTTAGCTTAGTTACTTTTGTATTTAAAAAATTAAAAAAAAAATGTATTTTGTGGATTATTTAAAAGTTTAAATGAGTGAATAGATGCAAAAGCAAGTAGAAGAATAATGTCAGATGCTAGCAAATATATATATCATTTTATTATATGTTTTCTTATGATATTTTCATGATAGCAGGAGTGATGAATTAAAATTTTCTTAGGGGATAAAGAGTAGGCCAGAGAAAGAATAACAAGCAGTGTTGTTCTTATAGAACATGATTAAATGGATTTAATTTTTCTTTCTTTTCACTAAACCACTGTCCAATCCAATGATTTTTTTTTTTACAAGTTTTACCATCAACTGTCTCTTTTCTAAGAAAATTCTCAGTTCTGTAAACCATTATGATTAGTTGGGTAACCTAACATTTTGTCATTTCTGTGCAAGGATAAGTCTCATGGGATTTTCTTAGTATTGAAAGATGGACAAGTAGCTGAGTATTATATGAAGGTACAATGTTAAGTAATTATCTATATCAGTTTCAGAGGAAAAACTTGCTATTTACCTACAGTGTTTTGCTTTTTAATGACATTTCCCTGCATTAAATGCATATTTTATTTTTTTAAATCAAGTAACAGCCATTAAAATCTTTGAAATGTTTAAAATGGAAAATTTAGATAAAAAGAAAATGAAAAGAGATTCTTTAGAAGTAAGTTCTAATGTTGCAACACATGCACTGATTCTCAAGGATGTAAAAGAAATGAAAGTTTTAGATTTCACAATTAAAGCAACTTTAAAGTTATATCTCTCTGGCTGTCAATTTTGGAGAACAAAGATGTTTGACAGCTAGCTATTTGTATCTTGTTGCAATTCTTTTTTTTTTTTTTTAAATATATCTTGCCTGTTTAGCTGGCAGAAATTTAAGGCTCATCTAACAAACACTTTAGTTTTTAGGACTTTGGAAGATTAACGTTTCTTCCAGCCACCGGGTCTTCTCAGAAATCACTGAGCTGATCTATTATTTGAGAATATCCTTGATTAATGAAGAAATAAGAGTAATGAGTTCCCCAAATTCATGTTATTCCAGGCTCCTGAGCCTTTTTATTTCCTTAAATGTGATCTTTATTTCTATTTAGGCAAAGGCAGATTGGTATACTTTGTATTCAAATTCAGAAATCTCACCAGATATTGTATAATTTTTGTTGTTGCTGTTGTTTAAAAATACGTGTGCTTCTGGATAGGAAGTTCAAGTGGAAAGGTAGGTTCACCCATATCACTATGTATGGAGGCTCCTTAGCCTTTGCAGTGAGATGCTAACAGAGTTTTGCTTCTGGGACTTCTTCCTGACAAAATTCCAGAAGCATCCCATGGCAAGCGTGGGTCAACAAGGCCTCTCTGGACATTTTGCCCATAAAGTCTGTCTGTTTCTTGAAGGCAGGGTCTATATTTATTTTGGTCATCATTATATCTTCCACTCAATGATATGTATTAAATGAACTAATCTTTTACTGAAATTTGGCTAGGACTCAAATGCCTAATTGCATGAGTTTCTGTTGTAAAAAATATTTTATGGATCAGTATGAGACATCAACAAAAATTAGGTCTTATGCAATATACTATGACTACAATTTCCCATCACTGAATGTTAGATCATTTGGCCCCTGAAATATTAAAAGCTACTGATTTCTAAGCATCACACTTTTGTTGTTCCTTGTTGTTTTTGCTGTTGGGTACCATTGAGTAAGATACAACTTGTAGTGACCCTATGTAGAATAGAATGAAACACTTCTGGACACTGCCATGCACATGATCTTTTTATGTTTGAGTCCAATGTTGCAACCACTATGTTTCTTCTTCTTATGTCTTTTTATCCTCTCAACTTCACCCTAAACAATTTATTTATTTTTTCATTTATGCATTCATTCACTCATTAACATATATCTGCCATTGGATGCCTTTATTTGATGTCAGAATTAAAAGTCTAAAATCTTGAAAGCTTGATAAGATAGAGGAAAACTTACTTTAACTTTTGCTTCTATTAGACAAAAGTACAAGGATATACACAGCTTTTTCTCCCAACGTGTCTAAAATCACTTTGTTTATCCTTTTGGGTGATGCATATAAGAATAATTAAGAACCATAACAAAAGTTTAATAGAAAATAAGGAAATAAATTCTAATGTTTTTAATGAAGAAAATAGATCCAGAAATGTGATGCTTTTGAAAAAAATTAAAAATTGCTTTTAATTAATGTTCCTTTGCTACTTATATTGACTGGACAGCACCTAAAAACAACAAGCTACTTAGATCTGTGATATATCTACATTGAAAGGGATTTCTAATCATGACAATTTACTAATGAGAAAATTGAATGTCTAACACTAATTATACATACCTGAGTATTCCTAGAATTTGCTGATATTGACATTGCAAATTAGGAAGACATTTTCAGATCATGTATTTTACTGTGGACATAACGTTTGGAGATAATCAAGATCAAATCTGACATTTTTAAATTGACAAACCCAAGATCAGGGAAATGAGTTGTCTTGATTAGTGTGTTATATTTTATGTACACAATTCTGACTACAACAAACACAATGAAAAGAAATGTTACAAGTGAAGGGAAAGTGGTATATAACTAGGGAAGCCCACCTAGCAGTCATCCAGAGTCCAGCTGCTAGCATGATATTGGGTTTAACTTTCACAGGCTCAGTACCTCAGAAATATTCTTATTGTACCATTCATTTTTTTAGAGACAGTTTCACACTCTTCTGCTCATAGAAACTGATTTGTAAATACTATGTAAAAACAGTTCCAGACAACTTTATAGAGATATGCCTGCCACATCAACAGAAATTCTGGAGTAAATCTCTACTACATGCACTGTAATCAGGAGATTCAGCAGCATGAAATCAGAGCAGAGTTTGCACTGAAAGGAATGATTAACTGTTACAAGGGCCTTGTCCAGAAAAACTGCAGAGAGTTTAACATACCAGAGCAGTTAAGGATATTTGCCAAGAGAATGGAGGAGATGATCCCAGCCAGAGAGAATAGCGTCTAAAAAGCACAGAATCAAAAGTAACATTCTGTATCTCAAGTACAGCATGTTACATTGTAAAGTGGCTGATTGGGGTTCACAGGGGAAGAAATGGCCAGGACCAGGCCTGGAAAGGTTGAAAGGAGCCAGACCTTGAAATATTCAGTCAGTTCTATGGCATGAAACACAGTTGAACCCAGGTGATCAGGAGGGACAGAGAGAGAGGAGAAAATCCAGGAGAGATAACTGTTTCAGAAGGCAAGAGTTGTGTGGAGGCAATATAATTAAAAACAAAGTTTTTCCTAAACCAGAAAGATAGATAAATGTGGTACTTTTCCACAAAGGTAGGAAAAACAAACAAACAAACCCCCAAAATAGTGTTTCCCGAGTAAGCATTAAACCAAAATGTAATATTCATCATAGCAATTCTCTGAAGAGATTGCAAGAATAGAAATCTCTTCATTTATATAACCAAGTAGATAAAGCCAATCTGCTAAACAATAAAACCCTCAATCTAAGCAATAACTAGTTCTCAAAGAAGACAATTTGACAGTACCATTTGTTAAATATGGTTCTTCTTAATTCACTTGATAATTGGGATGACCATGCATATCAGCTAATTGGCTTTATCAAGAGAAAGCTAAAGGGGACAGAGGCAGAACCAGTTAGGGTTCTACCATCACAAGAAACTAGGGAATAGGAACTGCTATATTTCTTGATGCTTACATTTTAAAGAGTTATGTTGATCTTTGAGAAACACATACCTGGATTGTAAAACTGCCAAGAAGCTTACTGTCTTTTAAAAAAAGTTATGTACATTTCAAAGAGAAAGGTAAAGAAGTTGTAATTTCATTCAATGAAATTATTTATGAAAAAGGAGAGAAGTTTCTTCCAATGGGGGAGAGTTGTCTCTTATTTTAATTTGTATTTGCCCTTGTTGTTGGTAAGTGCCATAGAATCAGGTCTGACTTAATTGCCACACTATGTACAACAGGAGACACTGTCCGACATTGAGCCATGCCTGGCACTATGTCAGTGCCTCTATGCTATTTATAGGGTTTTCAATGTCTGATTGTTTGGGGAGAGAGCTGCCAGGTCCTTCTCCCATTTTTATAGAATGGTGGGAATCAAACGTAGGGTATCAGAGAGCTCTGAGAAGCACTACCAGCTGAGCTAAACCCCAGCCCTATATTTGTCCTTAGAGACATTTAAGATTAATTAATTAATTTATTAATTTTTAAGACATGGTCTAGCTACATGGTGTAGCCCAGGATGGCCTGGAACATAACATATAGCCAGGCTGCCCTTGAATTCATGATCTTCTTGCCTCAACTGTCCTCTTGAATCTGGAATTAGAGGCATACACCACCCTTTGAATTGAAAATAGTTAATTGAATCAAAAGTAAAATTGAAATTTAAATTGAAAGTGGTTAACTACCTCAAATACTGAAGTTCACAGGATTATGCAAAGGGATGGAGAGCAGTGAGGGTCTAAGGAAAGTTGTATCTCCATCTCAGGGAGGCCTGTCCTCTTACTCTAGGGGCAATTTCTATGAGAACATTGAAGAAGCCAGCCTACATTGTCTTCTGAGTCAGAACTTTTACTACTAAATAGTTAGAAGGCCTATTTTTACTATCCTTTTAAAGTCTTTTGATTCAATGGTAAAGATGTTATTTGTGTCTGAGGGAATTATCTTGGAATCCTCTACCCCTAGGCATTTTAAATTACTTCACTGTGGCAACAGTTTTTATTCACAGCTCTCTGGGAAATTCCTCCCCCTCCCCACTTGTTTTTTCTTACCCTGAGGCCCAAGGACTGCAAAAGTAGGGCAGCTTGCCTTTGCACTTCTATAACTGCAGGAGGAAAGAAAGGAGATTTTATATATATATATATATATATATATATTTGTTGTTGTTGTTGTTGTTGTTGTTGTTGTTGTTGTTAGGTGCCGTTGAGTTGGTATCCGACTCATAGCGACCCTCATAGGGTTTTCAATGGCTGAGTGCTTCGGAATTGCCTTGGGAGTGGATTGCCAGGCCCTTCTCCCATTTTTGCTGTGCTGGGAATTGAACTCAGGGCCTCAGAGACTGCAGCGCAGCGCTCTACCCACTGAGCTAAATCCCAGCCCATATATATATATATATATTTTTTTTTTCAGTAAATTGAGAAGTCCTGTGTAATTATTCACATAACTTTTTATTTTTTGTTTATTTTGTTATCTGAACATATTCCTAGACAGCAGTTTCTTTAAAGCTTGCATTGGTACGATGATGAAAATACAAGTATTTCTATGTGTCTTTTAAAAATCACAAAAATAATGTCAGTCTAGGAAACAAAAACAACATATTATTAAATACTTTTCTAGGCATTATATATTAGATTTGGAACTTTTTTATTTTATTCTATGGCCAAATACCCTTTCTATTTTAGAGGTCAACATGTTTATATGTTTATGCCTGTGTTTATGCTACACAAAATGTGTATAACATTTGTCTCTACTTCATAGATTCAGAATTTATATGATCTTAATCAGAGTTATTAAACAGCACCAAATATTTGCCAGAATAGGCTAGGTATATTTGGAAGTAAAAAGTAAAGACTTGGTTTCTATCACTGGAGCTTATTGTCTTATTCTGCTGAAATGTGACTAATAGATGTAGAGAATGCATGGATTTATATAATCAGTAGAGAATATTATGACTCAACTCCTTTTGCAGTAGAATTCCCATGATTCAGGAATAACTAAGTAATAACCAAGGAAGATATTATACAGAACATAAAATAGGACTGTTAGCTTGAATAATAGTGTCTTAGTTGTGGCCCATGGTTGTAACAGAAATCCTCTCAGGCAACTTATGCAGAAAGCCCTTTGTACTGGAAGAGGGCAGAGTATGTCATAGTGTGATCTGGAGTAATAGACCGGCTTTAAAAGCAGATAAAAATCTAAGTGGCTTTGCCTTGTTTTTCTTTCCCTTTTTTTTTTTTTTCTTTTTTTGGGAAGGGAGGACAGAGGCATTTATTCCTCCACCTGAATTTCTCCATGTGTACCTGCACCATTTAACTTTTTTTCCCAGAAATCAGCTTTGCATACTTTTCTGTACATGATAGAAGAATACAACTCTCACTCCAAACTCACAAGTTTTGCATCCTTGGTTCTAGTGTCTAGCAAATGTTATTTGGCATTCAGAATCCTGACTTTAATATCTTAAGAAAAGGAGAGTCTGATGAGTCTGACTCAGTCAAGTAAGATCACACATCTCTGGTTAAAGGAGTAGGCAGTTTAGATAGGTGTCCCCAAAAATGTCTCCTAAAAAGGTGAAGACAGGTATTTGGATAAAAGTAGAACAGGTAGGACAAATTCACAAAACAAGAAGGAGCATTATTATGTGCCAGACAAAATAGCATTGAAAAATTGGATGTACCATTTTTCAAATGGTAAATTTATTTTAAATAAGAATATCTTATTGAGAGGCTTGACTATGACCATGTTCAAAGTTAAAAGACAAGTAACAAAAGTCACTAAGGAATAAGGGTGGTTAAAAAAAATCTATCCCTCCATTCATTTCCAATCTCCTATGTTGTTGTTTGGTGCCGTCAAGTCATGTCCAACTCATAGCCACCCTTATAAGGTTTTCAATGGCTAATTCTTTTGGGATTGTCTTGGGAGTGGATTGCCAAGTCCTTCTCCCATTTTTACCGTGCCAGGACTAGAACCTGGGACCTCAGAGAATGCAGAGTGCTCCTCTACCCCCTGAGCTAAATCCCAGCCCAATCTCCTATGAAACATTGAATATTGCCTCTATGACTTCTCTGTAGGAGGGAAGGGATTAGTAGGGGGTGCAATATAGAGAAGTAGAGAGAGAACAAGTTCAAAGTACCTGATGCATTTGTATTAAAGTCCCATAATAAAACTCACTATACTATATGCAAAACATGAGGAAAGGTATTGTGCCCACATCACTGTAACTGTATGCAAAACACAAAAAAAGTACTATGCCCATGTCCTTTCCAAGAGCAGGAAGACACTGCATTATATTAAGCCTGAGTCTGCTGGCCAGGAGTCTGGCCATAGGGCTCTTCTAGAAAGGAAAAACAAAGAAAAAGCTAAGTCAGGGGTTCAGGAAGATCAACAAACTTGGAAGGATGGATATGGATTAATGAATCAGGTCAATCAGTATGTGAAGTAAGGTATTTTAGGCTACTAGAATCAGTAACCCATATGAAGAGATTTGTGTGTAACAGAGAATTCAGGTCAGGAATGCACAGCCTCTTTACTGGTCTTTTTTAAGAAAAGGGGATGATCTTTATTGCATGAATGGATCACTGTCACATGGTTTTCTTGGCTGGAGAATGAAAGGAGAGGAGATGAAAAGCAGGGTAGTTGCTGACAGTTGAAAAGTTCTTACTGTTCAACAGATTTAGGAGTCAGAAGCATAGAGAGTAAATTGAAATTAGGAAAATAAATAAAATATGCAACACGAGTGAGGACCTGCAAAGCATGACAATGAAAGGGTGGAGGATTGGCTTTGAGGAACATGTATCTCATACACACACACACACACAGAGATTTGTCAAAAAGTCAAGTGAGAATCAGTATTTGTTATACCACAAATAAAAAGGGGGTAGGAGGCAAGTCAAGGAACAGGAAGTCTGTGTCAGACACAGTAGAAATATGAAGAAAAATGCTGCTGCAGTAATACCATTGCATTTGGCAATAAAGAAGCTATTAGTGATCTTTCAAAGAGCAGAAATAGAAGGTTGGTTTGAGATGAAAGCAGGCTTCCAGGGGTTAAAGTATTAAGTGGCTACAAAAAATCAAGACAGGGCTTACAGACCAATCTTCTCACATGCTTGTCAGTGAAAGGAATAAAATAGAAGATATCTAAAGAGATTAGCAGGATTCTTTCTTTAAGATTGTTATTGTTAGGTGCCATTGAGTTGGTGTCTGACTCTTAGTGACCCTATGTACAACAAGTCAAACTATTGTCAGTGTTTCTCTGTTATTCATGCGATTTTCAATGGCTGATTGTTTTTTGGGAGTGGGTTGTTGGGTCCATCTCCCAAGCCTACAGCACCTGGTATTCTCAGGCAGACTCCCATACAAGTACTAACCAGGTCCGACCCTACTTAGCTTCCAAGATCTGATGGGATCAGAAGTGACAGTGCTTCAGGCTCTTTAAGATTGTTGTTGTTATTGTTAGGTGCTGTAGAGTCGGTATCCGACTCATAGCGACCCTCTGTACAACAGGGGAAACACTATTGCCAGTGCTTCTCTGCTGTGCATAGGGTTTTCAATGGCAGATTGATTTTTGGGAGGGGGTTGCCAGGGCCTTCTCCCAAGTCTACAGCTTCTGGTGTTCCCAGGCGGTCTCCCATCCAGGTACTAACCAGGCCTGACCCTGCTTAGCTTCCGAGATCTGAAGGGATCGGATGCCACAGGGCTATGGCTGCAGGCATTTCTTTAAGATTAGGGTAGATATAAAAGTCTAGAAGCTGTATTTCCTCTCTCTGCCTACTATAGTCTTTATTTCATGGGTACTAGTTTTCTCTAATAACCTACCTATTGTGTTCCCTGCCTCTGATGACTTTGGAATACTCTCTTGTTGCAGGTTTGTATAACTTCTTGTTTTCCATTTTTTGATACAACCTGAAAGTAAGGAATCAAATTACATACCTATACATTTTTAGGAGGATTTGGGGGAACAGTATTTAATATAGTACATTTAATGTCACTAACAAATTATTCAAGAAATCAATTTTAAAAGAATTTATTTAACATTGATAACAGGGAGACAGTATTTAATTTCAGACTTTAGCGTGTCAAACTAAGGAATCATGTGTATCACTACTTATTATTTATGTCTCTATATCCAGTATAATTTCAACTAGCATTTTGTGAATACCTAATGGAAGAAGGGTAATAAACAAACAACAAATCAACAACAAAAGCAAAAATAGACTCCACAAAGCATTGAGGAGTGATTTTTCAGGATTAGAGAGAAAGGAACACATAAAAATACAATTTATCTTCATTTTGTAGTTGGTGGTTTCTTAATAACCACATAGTGAAATTGGAGGGGAAAAACTGAGCATATATTTAGTGAGTATTCAAGAGAGTGAATTATTGGCTAAAAGGGACTTCCTATCCACATATCATTTTCTCTGGCATTAGAGGCTGTGCTGGTCTGACCCAATCTTTGCTTACTAACAGGTCTAGAAATAGATAAGGGACCTCCTACATGTATACGTATCCTCAGTCCAGAGTAGTGGTAATTTCTATGACATTCAGAGTCATCACATCCATTTTATAGAAGGCCTAGAGTATGCCAGTAAAGGATATGTTTGCCCTGATGCAAAGATGTTAAGCACAAATATGTTAATCAGAATTATGTCCCCATGATGGCATTTGAATAGAAAACTGTCTTCAAATGTTTAAAACAACTGAATATCTTGGTTGATTTATTAAACAGTACAATTTAGAGCAACTTCTTCAATATCTAATTTCACTCCTTTTAATTTTATTAAACTGAAATTACTTACACCAAATGAATTTAAGTGAAAGAAATATATGTGAGATGAGTGAGTATAAAAGCTTCCTGGAAGTTAGTGAACAGAGACAGAGAGAAATACTGACTTCTCTTTTACTCCAAAGGTAGAGGAATAGCAGTGGGACCAAAGTCACCCATTTCACTGTGCTTGGCTCTCAAATTTCCTGTTCATGAATTGAAGAAAGGAAGCTGATTGTAGGGTCAATTTGATCATTTAATTTTAAAGTAATTGTTAAAGAAATCTTTAATGTTTCCTTAGGTTACATAGTAACCAGCTCCTCTTAAAAAGATGCTCTAAAAATAGTAGCAGAAATGACAGAATCATGGCACCTTGAAAGATCACTTTGAAGAATAACACTCAGGGGAATGCATAGTCTATGTGAAATCTGTTCATCTTTGCTTTATTATTTTAAGTTCATTATATATTTAAAGCTGCTACTTATTGAGCACTTACCATGTGCTATATACTATTTTAAATCCTTCCTATTATCCTCACAAAACCCCTTGTTTTGCAGATGAGGAAAGCAAAACACTGATATCACACAGCTAGTAAATGGAGCGGGATTTAAAGTTAGGCAGTCTGCCCTGTGTGTCCTTTTTCACAAACATTCCACTACACTGAGTCATGCTGTGGTTTCTGTGTAATCCCTGAATAATACACATGCCATATCTGTGAATTTTTTTTGACAAATCACCAGAGGCCAATTTCAGCAGGTATTGATAGTGTTGCTACTTGTCTGTCCTTTTTTTTTTTCTTTTTACATGTTTTTGCTCTGCTTTTGTGGCTAATCGGTACCTTTCAGCAAGACTCACATTTTATATTGTCATTTACTGAGAACTCTTTCCCTTTGTAATTGTCACTTTTATTCCTATTTTTCTGAAATGATTACTGTGTTCACATTTCACATTTTTCAGGAGCAATGGCATTTTATTGTGGGATTAATGGTGATGAGTATATCTTTGTTTGCTATGTATTATCCATCAGTGGCAGTATTTTTTTTCTTGATAGAATCCACCATCAGTTCTTGTGAAATCAGAATCATTCAAAATTATATGTGAAATCTATACTTTTAAAATTCAAGATATTTCAAATTTAAATTACTCTAAATGATATGATGCAGGTACCCTTATTTCCTTGTATTATTCCGAATGATAATCTACATTTATTATTTCTCTGTCGTGCATGTTAATAGTTAAAGTCCTGGAATTTATTATTGACAATTTAAAGTAGACTTAGCAGCTGCCTCAGCTGTTATCATCACTGATTTTCATTAGAACATCTTAGAAGTAGTTTGTTCATTGTGGTTTCACAAATGTTAGTCAGTCCTCCTTTCTGTCACAGAGAGCAAGTGTACGGCTTCCCTGCTCCTGGCGTTTAGAGAGAAGCAGAGACAGCATTGGTAGTGGATGGGGAGGAATGCATTGGGAGGCGAGTCACTGATACTCACTGGCCTTTCTTTTGAATTATCTAAAACTTTGGAAGGAAAATAATAGCTTTTAATTCATGTCTAAATATGAGGATCTGCCTTTTAAATAATAATATTATGAATCTATCTTTACAGCAATGACCTAATTGCCATTCTTGAAAATATTCAATTGAGTTTGAATTTTAATTTCATAATTTTTATGCAAAACAAGTAAATTCTATTTGCCACTTATTTTCATATTCTTTTTCAATTTTTACCAAAATCATTTTACTATATCTGAGGAATGAATATCAATTCCTAATCCTGGCAAATGTGGCCATTTTTAATGAATTTTGTTTGGATATATTAGTGACAAAATAGATATTTATACCTGGATGGATAAATATAACCTTTAGGCTTTAACATGCAATTTATTATAAACATGTGTGAAAACTTCTCAGAAGTAGTACAGTTTTATACTACTAATTGGTTCACATATTATTACAAATATGTCACATATGTGAGCTGGGTCCTTAGTTTTTTTATTATGGCTGTATGGACAGTTCAGTTGCTTCGTCCAGAATTATACAAAGAGCTAATAGCACACCTGGGACTTGAAAACATGTCTGTTCACATCAAGAACAATGTTTGCTCCCTTTTAGGAAACCTGGCAAGACATATTTGAAAGAGCTGATTGCATCAAAAGCGTTCTTTGTATGGTTCCTCCACTGTTACAAGCTCTGTGATCTCTGTGTTCCCTGGTTGTATGGCTTCCTGATTAGCTCTGCAGTGTTCTTTTCGTCTAGTCCACCCCACTGGGCTTAACACCCTCATTTGTTCAGTGACTTTCAATTTGTTTTTGCAATATTTTGTTCTCCACTGGAGAGAGTCTAAGTGGGTATATCAGGTGGGATGGAGCCACAGGGAGCCGTATGGAAGTACTGTGGCACCCACCCAAGCAATCAGGAGCGGTGATTTTGAAGGCAGTATGTGGTAAAGTTGCCCTCTTGAGCCATACTGCAGAATGTAAAAGTATGAAACATACTAGGTTGGGGAGGAAAGAATGCAAATAATGGTAAACTTGAGTAGTAGTTCTCATTGCATACTATACCAAGAAGGGAGAAAAAAACCTAGAAACAACAGAAAAGGGAAGGAAGAATAATACAATGTACAATTCTATGAGAAATGATTCTGAAAAATAAATTTTAAAGAAAAATAAATAGCATCTATATATTAGATTTTCACCAGAATTTAAGATTATTATGAGGTTTAATAGTATTATGATGTTACACTAAACTAGTTAAGAAAAGAAAGAAACTTTCTCAGCATTGGTGCAGCAGGGATTCATATAGAAATCATCCAATTGCATTGGAGTCATATCCATATGAGTGCTTCTCTTGTGGCTCAGCAGTAACTGTCATAATGGTTCATTCCCTTGATTCAGCATTTTTGCCTCTACCATCATTGCTACCAAGTATGAACTCTCTGTGTTGCTCAATGCCTCCTGGATGTTTAAAAAAATGTTATGTCTATATGATTATTGGGTTCGGTTTTATAATACTTTGTATACTTCTAAATATATTTTTCATATTCAAGTATATTCAAGAATACCAATATGCTCTACTTCTCTTTTCTTTTCTTTTGTCTTGTCTTGTCTTTTCTTTTATACAGAGATACTTTATGCTAGGCTGCTTTAGGCACCAGGAGTCCATAGACGACAGCCTTTTGTCTTAGGCATGATCAGAACTAGATGGATGATCACATATTCCCAAGTAGAGTGCTTTGTACATAAGAATCTTTGTTCAGAAAAATGGTATGTGTCATTTACTTTCTGCACAGAAGTTTATTTCCTTAAGTAATTACCAGTTGTATATAGTAGTAAGTTAATACATTGACCTTAGTAGACATTTAATAGTATGACCAAGTAATCTAGTATCTTTTTCTTCAATTTTATCATCTTTATTCTTATGAATCCTCTCTTTGACTAAATCAATGTATTCTAAATTTTGGTTTCCATATGCTATGGTTTGGATGTAGTTTGTCCACCAAAGTTTCACGGTTGTCCATACGGAAATGTTTGAAAACCAGTATAGAAACTTTAAGTGTGACCAGAGACACTGCTCTCAAAAAGGATCCAGGTATTGCTAGTAGGACCCGGAGTTAGTTCTTGAGAGAGTAAGTTGTAACTAAAGAGCAAGACTGGCCTCTGTCTGCTCTTGTGGCTTCCTGTCCTGCCTTGGGATCGCTCTCACACAGGGGTCACCATTATACCATAAACCAAGATGAGACCTAGCCAGGGGGCCCCTTGACAGAGCTGGTAATACTCTTTGAATTTTCCACCTCTAAAACTGTGAGCTAGATAACCCTCTTTACTTCATAAGGGCTCTGACCTCCAATATTTTGCTATGGCAATAGAATATGGAATAATATACCATATTCCATTTCTATGCCTTTTTGTAGACCATTTCTCTGACTAACCCTCTTTCTTTTCTCCAGGTAAAGAAAACACAACTGTTTGTCATGTTAATTTGCTATAGTACATCCAAGCCTCCCTACTTGAAAGCTTGCTTGCTTCAAATCAAAGAATTTAACATTTCTTGCTTTTCAGCTGAACTGGAAAGCTCCTTCAAACCCATGATTTTTTTTTTCTGCACTCTTCTACTGTACTGTAGTTCTCCATACAAAGTGACTGGTCAATAAACTCTTGCTTCGGAAGTAATTACATGATTTTGCTGGAATGGCATGATATACGTGCCATGAACCTATGTGGCAATTTTGAGATACTTAATGGAGAAAGGAAAATGAAGTATAAGAGCAATTATTCAAAAATGAAGGAATTGAAGGAAATCACCAAATATTTTTCACATCATAATTCCCTACTGAAAAAATAAAGACAGAAAAATAAAGGCAAAAAATAAAGACAGAAAAGACAGGACTTGAAATTAGCATTAAATAAAAGTTGTTCTGGAAAATAAATTAGAGTTTGTGACAAATTTGTGCTATATAAATTATTTTTCACAACTTGTATAGAACATCAAGCTCAGGTCTGAGTTTAACCAGAAATGATTGGATTACATAGTGTAATTTTTTTCTTTTTGATAAATATATTGGCCTTCACTTACAATGAACATGTAAATATAGATAACAATATTTACCAAAAAGTAGAAGGAATATGTTTAAAATGCAGTGAAAATATTTTTGTAATAACTCTTATAACTGTTCAGGTAGGTTTTCATAAATTATCAAATGTCAAAAACATTAAAATAAAATTAATATAAAATAAAGATTGATAAACATGTTCTGAGGCTGAAACATTGGAAGAAATTGCATTTTCTCTTTAAGGGAATACAATACAAAAGGTATTTCTATTGTTCTGAAGATATTTGGCAGAAATTCTGTCTTATAAAGTTAATACAAAGGAATTTTATTGATGATTCAGAAGTATGCATTATCTTGAGCAATCTCTTCAATATATCTTAGGTAGAGTTCAGTTGGCTGATTAAGTTGAAAGCAAATTAACTAAACAAGAGAAAAGTTTTCCAAATGATTGTAAATTGCTCATTGTGCAAAGATACTTTCTAAGGGACTGAGGTGCTGTGGGAAATTCATACTATTTTTGGGCTATAAATGTAAAACTCAAAAATGAAGACAAATCACAAAAAATAATTTCCAAACATTTCATTAAAATATAAAATTAATTGCCTTGTAAACTCTTGAACTCTTAGTTTAGAGGTTAGAGAAAGGGAGACAAGTCTTCTAATTGGGACAATTATGAAAAATTTTGCAAAGTAGGTAAAAATTCAGATCTAAGTAGTTGTGAGAATTGGGATAAATATGATATCAGATTGTTTTATGGAAAAGGAAATTATAATATATACATAGTCATAGAATAATATTTAAAAAGTTTTTAAAGGATGATATTAAAAATGGCAGATGTAGGGAGAACAAGTATTTCAGATACCATGAGCACACATTTTACTGGAATAGAAGGAAGATGAGACCAGATTACAGAAGATTTTAAAGGTCAAGCTAAAGCATTTAAAGTTTACTTGGCAAATTCCGATAACCCAACATTGAAGATTTTTGAGGAGTAAAGACATGAAGTGGATATTAGGAAGATAAAGCTGGCAGTACTGTTCAGCATAAAGTCAAAATCAAGCATTGATAAGGACTTTGATGAAGTTGGAAGTTATAGGTTAAGAAGTTAAGAAAAAGAATTAACTATTATTAAATGATTTTATAACAGGCAATGTTGTTGTTGTTAGGTGCTGTTGAGTTGGGTCTGACTCATAGTGACCCTCTTAGAGTTTTCAATGTCTGACTGTTTTGTGATTGTTTCTGAATTGGATTGCCATGTCCTCCCCTTTTTGGGTCCTCAGTGCATAGCAACATTCTACTTACGTAACTAAACCCCAACCCATAAGAGGCAATACATGTGATTTATTAATGACAGCTAATGGAACCTCTGAAGAACCAAAAGTAGATGTTATTTTCCCATTTTGTAAGTGAAAAAATAGGTTTAGAAAGGTTAAATCAGTGACCAAGTGAATGTTTACAAAACAGTTGAGCTAAACTTCAAGATAAGCTCTACTTGTCTTCAAAATTCAGTGTCATAAAACTATATTACCATGAAAAAATGTTTGAAGTGTTAATAAATGATTAGGTTTTTTGGATGTGGCCAGTATAAAAGAAATTTGAGTGAAAAGTGACTGCCTGGGGGAGGCTCACTTAGACAAATACTAGGATTTATATTTAAACCATCTGTATGCCAATAATATACACTCATGTAAGTTATGTATATGTAGATATATAATCACATTTCTAGGATAGATCTATTGGTTCTTTTGATAGTCCATGGTATATTCAATATTTGTGTCCAGCACCATAATTCAAAAGCATCAATTATTCTAATGTCTCCCTTATTCATTGTCTAGCTTTCACAAGCATATGATATGACTGAAAATACCATGATTTCAGGTAGGTGCACCTTCATCTTCAATGCGACATCTTTATTTTTCAGCATTTTCAAGAGGCCTTTTGCAACAGCTTTCCCCAATGCAGTGCATCATTTGATTTCTTGACTGCTGCTTCTGTGGGTGTTGACTGTAGAACTGAGTAAACAAAATGTGGGATAACCTGAATTTTTTCTCCATTTATACTAAAGTTGCTTACTAACCCAGGTGCAAGGATTTTTGTTGTTGTTGTTGTTGATGTTGAGGTGCAATTCACACTGAAGGCTGTGTTCATTAATCTTTGTCAGTAAATGTGTGAAATCTTCTTCACTTGTACCATGCAAAGTTGTGTCACCTGCATAATTTAGGTTGTTAGTCTTCCTCCAATCCTAATGCCATATTCTTCTTCATAATGTCCAGCTCCTCAGATTATTTCCTCCACATAGAGATTGAAGGGGTATGGTGAAATGATACAGCACATCTTCCTGACTTTAAACCAAGCAGTGTTTCCCTATTGTGTTCCAATGGCTGCCTCCTGGACCATGTACAGAAACCGTATCAGTATAATGAAGTCCTTTGGTATTCTCATTCTTTGCAGTGATATCCAGAATTTGCTGTGATCTGCACAGTCAAATGTCTTTGCATAGTCAATAAAACATAAGTATATATCTTTCTGGTATTCTCTACTTTTAGCTAACACCTATCTGACAGTAGCAATGATGTCCCTGTTTCCATATCCTCTGAATCTGGCTTGATTATCCAGCAGTTCCCTGCCTATATACTGCTGCAGTTATTATTGAATGATCTTTAGCAACATTTTACTTGTACGTGATAGTAATGGTATTTTTCAATGATTTTTGCCTTCAGTTGAATCTCCTTTTTTTGGAACTAGGCACAAATATGGATCTCTTCCAGTCACTTGGTCAGGTAGCTGTTTTCCAAATCTCTAGGCATAAGCAAGTAAACACTTTCAGTGCTTCATTGTTTGTTCAAACATCTCAATTGATTTTCCATCAATTCTTGGAGCCAAGTGTTTCACCAATTCCTCAAGTCTGCTTCCACTTCTTCCTTCAGTAACATTGGTTCCTAATCTTGAAATGGTTGGTCATCCATCAATTCTTTTTGGTATAATGACTCTATGTATTCCTTCCATCTCCTTTTGATGTTTCCTGCATTGCTTAGTATTTTCCTGATAGAATCCTTCACTGTTGTCACTTGAGGCTTGAATTCATTCTTCAATTCTTTACGCTTGAGAAAAAATTGATAAAATTCTTCTTTTTCTTCATTTGTGGACTTAATGGAGGGTGTGTAAATTTAAATAATAGTCATATTAACTGGTGTTCCTTATAGGTGAATTGATATTATTCTATCACTGACAGTGTTGTACTTCAGTATTCATCTTGAGATGTCTTTTTTGGTGTTGAATGCAACCCCATTTCTCATTAATCTGTCATTGCTGGCATAGTAGACTAGAAGATTATCTGATTGAAAATGGCCCGTGACAGTACATTTTAGCTCACTGATGCCTAGAATGTTGCTGTTTCTGTGCTCTATTTCCCTTTTGACTATTTTCCTAAATTCATACTACCTACACTCCCCATTCCAGTTATTAATGGATGTTTACAGTTGTTCCTTCTCATTTTGAGTTGTTCCACATCTGCAATGGAGGTCCCTGGGGCTTTCCTCCATTCCCATCACTAAGGTAGATCTACTTTGAGGAGACAACTCTTCCCCAGTTGTCCTTGAGTGCCTTCCAACTTGGTGGACTCATTTATCAGCACACTATCTGACAATGTATCCCTGCTATTCATAGGATTTTCAATGGCTAATTGTTTTGCGAGTGGGTTAACCATGCTCTTCTCCTTAGTCTGTCTTAGTCTGGAAGCTCACCTGAAACCTGTCCATCATGGGTGACCCTGATGGTATCCGAAAAACCTATACCTTGGCATTCAGCATCACAACAACACATAAGCCCCCACAGTACTGAAAACTGACAAACTGGTGAGGGATATGGATATGGCACACAATATTTATCCATACAGAAGTGGATATATATTTTGTTCTTGTCTTTTAGTTGTTGTAAATAAAATAATGCTGTGAATGTTTGCCAATGAGCTCTCATGTGGACATATGCCTTTTTTTCTCTTGGATATAAGTAAGATCATAGATATTTTTGAACTGATATTTTGGGAGTCATTTATGCATTTCATCCTTTACTTGTCTTAATTTTAACAAGTGTTACTATTTTTGAAAGTAATTAAGTGAATTAGTATTGATGACTTTAAAGAAAACAATAACCCTCTCACACCTTTTGTTCTTTTCATCAGATCCTTCAAATAATCAGCAGCTACAGCCTTCTTTATATCATTCTGTGTCTCATATTGTTCGTGAATACTTACAAACATATAAAACATATATAAAATCTTATACCAGTACAAAATCGATAGACACATGCTTATGAGCCTTCTATGATTTCTAAAAATAGGGTGGTGCTATTTGCATTTCAGAGAAATGCATTTAAAAACACATTTAAAAACATTTAAAAACACATCATGAGTATTCCTGTAGGCCAAAAGTTGTAGCTCTGACTAATTCTTTTTAATGACACAACATTCCATAAAAATATTATAACAAAACTGATATAAACATTTGCCTATCATCAGATATTTAAATTTACTTTTCCTACATTTTTGTAAGTAGAAAACTACAATAATCTTTCTGAACATATGTTCTTTGTAAGTAAAACAATACTTTCTATAGGCTTGATTCCACAATATAATATGTATTGCTAAATTTATTTTCTAAAACATGTACGAATTCATAGTCCAACTAGCATTTCAAGAAACTAACTTTCACAGCCTGTCACCAACACTGGATAGAATGAATCTTTTAAAGTTTGCCCATTTTATATATATTTCACTATTGATTTAGTTTGTATTCCTCTGACTACAAATAAGAAGGAATATTTTTTTCATATGCTGATTAGCTATTTAAATTTCCTATTCTATGAATTCCCAATTCTTTGCACATTTTGTTCCAATAAGTTTACTGGTTTTCTTCTTATAATTTATTGGAGCTCCATAAACATTAAGAATATTGAGCTTTGCACAGTGGTACATGCCCGTAATCCTTGCAAAACAGGAGGCAGAGACAAGAGTATCTTAAGTTTGAGGTGAGAACAACATGTATAACTTAGGGAGACGCTGTCTAAAGATCAAGAACTTTATAAAAAAGAGGCTGAGGGTGCAGATCAATGGCAGATCACTTGCAAAGTATGTGCAAGGCCTTGGATGCAGCCCCTCAGTAAAAATAAAATAAAATAAAAATAATAAATGTTAAAGAATAAAATTAATATTTATTAACATTTGCCTATTTTTGTTGTAAATATTTTATCAATTGATTTTTACTATTTTTGTTTTCTGCCATATAAATCTTCCATGATATACTGATGAATATCTGTTCTTTTTCCTTTTCAGTCATTGCAATTTGCTCAAGAAGGTTTTCTCTGCCTGCCAGTGACATAAATATTTTAATGCTTTTTATTTCTTAAATACGTTTCAACTAATATTATGTTTAAGCACAAGGACATAATGCTTCTAAGGTTAAAGTCCTACATTTTCTTTAAAGTTCCTTTTTGTGAATATTGAATACTTTATAAAATTTGAATTTTTTATGAAATGAAATTATACACTTTTTATAGTTTCAAAATGAGTACTGAAAATATTTCATTATGAAATTTTAATTCAAAATCGTAGGCTACTTAAATTGTTACTAAATATAAAATGAAAAATAATACTAATAGATCCTTTTTGTTCAAAGGGACAGATGCTGCCTCATATGCTTTAACATAAAATATCTCAATTTATAAATGTAAAAATTATCTGGACGTTTATATTTTCTGGCATTCTTTTAATACAATGGTATCTGTTTTTCTTACATTTGGACAATCAAGGTTGTGGAAAATTAAAATTCATATGGGAATTCTGGAATAGGATATTTGGGGAATGAAAGAATTTCAGGGATATTACTACATGGGAAACTATTTTCTGCATTACTGTCTTCAAGCTGTTTAATTAGGTCTGTGCTTCACTTGATTCTTTTCAAAATATTAAAATGTGCCTAGGGTTAAATGATTAATTACTATGCTGTTAATATTTTATGAGAAAATATATTAAATCCTATCTTCAATACAGCACATGGTTGGAAAGAGTCAGTCCCTTACTTAGATAACTTAAAGAGATTATTACTTCCAAATAAGTAACTTAACTATTTGTGACTTTAAATAGCATCTTTAATCTTATAATCATATACAAAATTTAGCAGTGTTTCTTTCATTGCATTGGAAATGTCTGCATTTGAAAATAGTTTATACATTACTTTTTAAACATTTGCAATTTTTGCACTAATAGAAAAGTCCCTCTAACAAAACTTCCTATTAAAAAGATCCCATGTCCTAAAGAGAAATAAAACCCTACATTTACTTCTTTAAAAAATTGTGCCCCAATGGTAATTCTTGGCTTAGAATTTTGTTTGACAGAAAAAAGAATCTTTTGTTTTCCAGGTTATTTCAAATTGCAAAATTATCTTATATGATGTCTTTTTCATCCATTTGACTCTTGTGTCTTTTAAGAAGTTTCTCAAGTCAAAGTTTATTTTAAAATTCTTTTTGTGCTATAGACTGGATATAGAACTATGTCCCCCACTCTTGATGAACTTGTAATGAAATTAGAGCTATAAAATGTACATTCAAAATATATTAAGTAGGAAAATAAGAGACAAAAATGTAGTTAGTGAGATGCTGTAACATCTTCTAAGCAACATAGAAATCTAGAAAAGGATTTATCATTTGAGTTACCATTAATAGTCTCTGGAAACATAAAGCAAGAGGATCAGGACAGGTTTAGGCAGTGTGTAATGTCAGTGCAAAAGGAGAAAAGCAGAAATGAGTAGCATCTATGTTTAGAAGACATTAGGATGGTGGACATTTGAGATTAAAATTTGCAAAATTATTGACTTACGAATTTAGCAGTGCAGTCAATATTTCAATAACTTTAATCATTTTGACTAATATACAATGTAAGCAAAACTCATTGTTTAAAGCAATATGTCAAGATTGTTTAAAATAGAATACAGTAACTTCTACATAGATTTCTTCCTAAATCTTCCAACTCAAAACTTTAACATGCCTATATACACACACAAATAATAAATAAGTGTGCAAAATGGTCACTGAAGTACGATTCTCTTTTCAGCTGTCTATTCCTAGAGTTGCCTTTTGTCGCTTATTGGAAATATCTCTTCTTCATCCACAATCCCCTTATCTTCTTACTCTGTGTTTTGCCTTTGCTTCTTCAAAACATTTGTCAATGTATGTTATTATTGTCCATAAGTATTTGTTATTTCATTTTCTCCTGGAATGTAAATTATTTTAGGATATAGGCTTTGTTTTCCAAGGGCTCCCATTTCCTGTGACAGTACCAAGTTCATGGTAAAAGAATAACTGCTGAATGCAGTTTTGAATGATTAAGTTCATTATTCATTGAATGATATTGAGAAAATAAGGTTACTATTTGGAAAAAATGAAAAACAAAAGCCTCTTCATACTTCAAAATAAATATCAGAATTATTAAATTTTCTGAAATATGACCCTCATATGGAGTAAGAAATCACATTTTATGCATTAAATAATAGGAATTCTCACAAAGGAAATCCCTATTATCTAAATCTCTAAAATTGTGTATTCACAAAAATATTATAAACTAAGTGCTCATCCAGTAGAAATATGGTCTGCAAATACATAAAAGGAATTGTAGTCTTGAGTGAATTATTACAAGTCATGATGAAAAATATTTAGCCTAATCAAATAATCTAAATGTTTGATAAAAATCTTTAAACTTCTTAGAGCAAATAAAGATAACCACTATATTTAGGAGAAGCATATCGTGTTTGTAACCAAACAAATACACAGTAATACTATACTGAGTACCATTTTTCATTTGTCATATAAGGACTTTTTTGTGGGGAATGAAAATGGAGCTCTCACACATTGTAAGATAGTGTGATATGTGGTTCCACATTTTTAGGAAAGACTTCAAAATACTTTCAATCTGAAGACATGCTTACCTTTTGTATATATACTTCCAATTTAGATTTTTTTTTTAATGTACTTGGAGGTTGAACCCAGGGTTTCACACAGGGTTTGCAAGCATTCTACCATTGGACTCTATCCACAACTCATTTATTATTTTTTATTTTGAATCAAGGTATTGCTTAGTTACACTGGCTGTCTCTGGCCTTGAAGTCACAATCCTCTTGCCTCCACCTTCTGGTTTACTGGCTGTGTGCCACCCCTGCTTGGGTAAGGAAATTTTCATATATGCAGAAAAATGTTGTATATACAGACATGTTCCTCAAAAATGTTCAAACTTTCTAAAGGAATGAAATTATCAGTAATTAAATAAATAACTAGGAATATAATTAAATATGATAAATAACTATACAATTTAAAGTGAAGTTATCAAAGGACTTTTACTGGAGCTGTTTCATGACATAATATGAGGTGGGGGAAAAACTAGTTCAAAAACTCTATCAGGCATGTTATATATCTACTTCATACCCAACTATCTATATGTTATGATTTAGACCGAAAACCATGAGGTTTATAATAATGTTCATCTCTAAAAGATATATAATGATTTTTATGTATACTTGTCTAGTTTTTGTGGTATCAATGTTCTATATTTGGTACATAATATGTTTGTAATACCCTGTTATATCTATCCCTTTGTTAGACTGTGAGAACTTGCATGCTGTTTTGATGCTATAAGCTATGCCACTGGTATGAAATACCGCTGTTATTTCAGATACCAGCAGGGTCACCCATGGTGGAAAGATATCAGTTGAGCTTCCAGACAAAGACAGACTTGGGAGAAGGACACAAATGGGTATACTGCAGCACTTAATTGTGCTCATGGAGAACCTGTACATAGACCAGGAGGCTGTCTTTTGAACAGAATATAGAAACACTGCTTGGTTTAAAGTCAGGAAAGTGTTAGGTAAGAAGCTGAAAACCCATAAACTCAACAGACCTTTCTTGGGAGAAGCTACCAGGGCTGTCTCTAGCAAAAGGGAGACCAGGCACAGGCAGGAAGAAGGGGCAAGGCTTTTATAGGCTCTAGGTCAGAGGGAAAAGGGGTGATTGATGTGTATCATTGGGATAGGTAGGAAGCGGGTGCACAGAGGGTTCAGATAGGCTGGAAGAGGGAAGAGGAAGTAGTCATCAGTTTCTGGGCCTGGGGCAGATTTCAAGTCAAGTTTTGGTGGGATTTTTTGGCAGGCCTTAGAGGACTGGAATGTAGTGGGTAGAAGAAGGCACTATCTTACAGGGAGGAGCCATTTTGTAACAGGTCCTGCCTCACAGAAAGGTATACATCAGGAATGTATCCTTTCACTCTGTATCTTCAATCTGTATGCTGAACTAATATTCCAGGAAGCTAGACTTTATGAAGAAGAATGTGGCATTGGGATTAGAGGAAGACTCATTAACAACCTGCGATATGCAGATGGTACAGCTTGTTGAAAGTGAAGAGGATTTGAAATATTTAAGATCAAAGAACACAGCCTTCAATATAGATTGTGCCCCCACATCAAGAAAACAAAATCCTTACAACTGGTTCATTATATAGTTTCATTATAAATAGAGAAAAGATTGAGGTTGCCCAAGATTTTGCTTTACTTGGTTCTACAATCAACACTCATGGGAGGAGTAGTCAAGAAGCCAAAAGACTCATTGCATTGGGAAAAGCTATTACAAAAGATCTCTTTAAAGTGTTGAAAAGTAAAAATGTCACATTGAAGATGAAAGTGTACCTGACATCTGCAGTGGTATTTTCAGTCACATCATAGGCTTGGGAAAGCTTGATGTTCAATAAAGGAGACAGGAGAAGAATTGATGCTTTTGAATATGCTGCTGGAGAAGAATATTGAACATATCATGGACTGCCAAAAGAACCAACAGATCTGTACTAGAAAAAGCACAACCAGAGTGGTCCTTGGTAGCAAGGATGACTAGATGGCATTTTATGTATTTTGGACATATCAGGAAGGGATCAGTCCCTGATAAAGGAAATCATGTTTGGGAGAGTGGCAGGTCAACAGAAAAAGGAAAGACCCCCAATTAGATGGATTGACACAGTAGCTGCAATGATGTGCATAAACATTAAAAATATCTTGTGCATGGCACACTGTCGGGAGTGTTTTGTTCTGTTCCTCATAGTTTTGCTATGCTTCAGATATTACTGGATGATACCTAACAATACTACCAACATTCTGGTAATGCCAAAAAATGCTAGCAAATATTCTTTAACACTTGTAATTAAGAATGCATAGATGACATGGATTGGTACAATTCAATTGCCAATTTATGGTGTTACAAAATTAGGCTTAATCTTTGAGCCAGAAGGCTTGAGAATGAATTTTTCAAGCATTTAATGTTATACGGACTGTGTGGTAGAATTCTTCAATTCTGAAGTGAAAGTTTTACATTAATAATAGTGTAAACTCTGAAAAAATATAAAATGTGATGATATTCTTTAGATGGTGTCATTATAGATAATACTTGTGAAAATGAGACAAAATGACTGGAGTTATATATCTTAGATCCTAAATGGCAAGTGACATAAAATTTACACTGAGTAGAATTTCATGTTTCTTTAGAGAAGACTAATATTAAAAACATTGTTCTAATTTAGAATTTTTTTAAAAAAAGTCTTTCTCTTATTTTTTACTAGGGAGTTCCAGAAAATCTCTCATTTTATTATGCTTTGTGATAAATCCATTTTATTTTGTTGTCATTGTTAGTTTTTCACCATCTAAATTAGATGGCAGAAATGTTTAATTCATGAGTACATCTTGTCAAAGTTAATGTACACTAAGTCTATAACATAGATTGAGCTATTTATTTCAGTTCCTGATTAAGGTAGCATACCTGCCTTTTTTCATATCTTTTTTTAAGGGGGTTACTTTGTTATTTTTAGGAGACAAATGCTACACTTTCTTTTCAAAAACTCTGTTCTTTTGCAAAGATTCATTTTTACTTTTCCACATAAATAAATAGTAAGAATATTCCTTCATAATTGGCAATCATATTTAATTAAATTTGGAGAAATCCCAAAAAGAAAATTAACTAAGTAAGAGAGTTAGCAAAAGCAGACAAAACTGAATTTCAGAAGGGCCTTAGGAGGTAAAGAAGCACATGTTTATAATTGTTGTTCTTGTTTAGATTTGTTTTGGTTTTAACAAACTAGAAGAAAAACAATATCATAGCTTTACCCATCATAAGAGACTTTATCCATCATAAGAGTCTCTAAAAGCTAAATGGCATACCATTCTACAAATTTACTTTGGAAAGGTGTTATTTGCAACTAGGCAACTATGTTAGGTTACCTAGAAATGATTGTTTTTTATAGAACTGGAATCAAAGTTAAAGTTATTTCCTGGAACGTAGAATGTTGCTATGCACTGAGGACCCAAAAACAGGAGGACATGGCAATCCACTTCAGAAACAATCACAAAACAGTCAGACATTGAAAACTCTAAGAGGGTCACTATGAGTCAGACCCAACTCAACAGCACCTAACAACAACAACATTGCCTGTTATAAAATCATTTAATAATAGTTAATTCCTTTTCTTAACTTCTTAACCTATAAATAGCTGAGAAGCACTGACATAGATTGAAGGAACTTCCTGGTAAAAGTAGGTAGGTCAAAGAGGAAGAAAAAATTAGGAAGGAATCTGTATTTGGGTGGTGTTGTCACCTTCCCCAACAAATGTATGTAAAAACTGGTTTACCCTAATTCCAGAAGAGCTATAAACAACTCCCCCCGCCCCCCGCCCCCTGTTCCCTACTCTCCCTTTTTATTTTCTTTCCTGTAATTGATGTTCAACTCAGGGCCTCATATATGCTTCTTGCTAATGCTCCAACCATGAGCTATACCCCAAGTCCAATTTTTACTTTTTATTTTTTTGAGATAGTGTCTCACTAAAGTACACAAGCTGCCTGTGGCCTTGAATGTGCAGTCCTCCTGCCTCTGCCTCCCAAGGTGCTGGGATTACAGGTGTGAGTCACCAAGCCCAGCTCAATTGCCTTCTCTTTAGGGAAACACTCCAGTGGCCACTTTCTATTCTTAAATTTTTTTTTTTTTACAGACTAATAGTCAGAACCAGATGTCCTTTGAACCTTCACATTTTAAAATTCTTTCTACCCTTTCCTTCGAAAAAGGCATCATTATATAATAGAGGATTTTTACATGGGGCTCATCAATCCAGCACTATCCCAATAGATTTTCTGACTTTCTTCTAATACTACAGGCCCAAAGCCCTCCATCTGGGGATGTATGAGCTGTTTGAAATAATCTTTGAATGCTCCTTGTGCTATGGGAAGAACAGACTCTGCGGTAAGAATTACATTGCTAGAAGTAAGACTTATCAAAGTCGTTTGGACCTAGATTTCTTGCCCTTTTATTTTTCCCTTCATGCATGGTTATTGAGATTGCCATTATGATTGAGTTCTTGGCACTTCAGCTCTAAAGAAGATTTAGACAAATTAAAAGAGCTTCCGAGAAAAGCCACAAAAATGATGAAAGTGTTAGAAGCATTGATTTATGAGGAAAGATAAAAGAATGACTGTGCTTTGGCTTAGCATCAAATTAGGATGTAGGGGCATACCATGGCTATAAATACTTGTAAACAGAGGTAGGAGGAAAAAGTCTTTACATTGGCCCAATGAAGCAATATGTTATGCAAAGAATGAGAAGGTTAATCTAGGTATTAAACTCCTTCCTTCTAGATTTTCTCTCCAAATCTTCTGTCCATATCTTTCCTTGGAAAAGGAGTTACCATTTGCTATTTAGAAGGAGTCATTGCCTTATACTCATTAACATGAAGGGAAAAGGCAGGATAAACATGAGGAAATTTTTCCTTATCTGTTTTTTTTTTTTTTAGAATTATTGTATAAGGTCTCTGAGCTTTCTAGGCTTTTGGCGTTTCTGTCTATGAATACTGGCTGTTCACACTGAGAAATGGCAAGGCCTTGAGCTGCCAGCAGCATAGCTGTGGTGATTCCAACTATCCCAACACAATCACATATTGTGTTCCATAGGGTAAAGTGTGTCACTCATTTATTATGGGCACAGTTATCTCTGCCTCAGCAGCTGTGCATGCTGCTAGCTGTAGTTTCTATGGGAAAGCCTAAGCAGAGGAGAAAGGCAGAGGTGGATGCCACAATGCACATTTTCCACCTGTTCTCAGAAAGACATGTCTTCCTTTTAATCCAGAAGGCAAAAAAGAAGAAAAATGAATAGTCAACTCCATTGTGAGTCTTTCAAAAGAAAATATACTTTTGAAAATTGGGTAGAGATGAAGGAATTGAGTTTTATTTGATTTCTGTGATGTGCTTGAGCACCTGTTCTGATGCCTTTAATAAAGTCTAAGACTGACTAAAAAGTTCCACCAAAGGAATGGTATCTTGTACAGATTTTTCTTCAAACTGACTTATGTGGATCCTTAGAATTCATATACATTATATCATGAAAACAGTTATATTATTTAGTTTTAGATGAGACAATAAACACTATTTTACTTATAAACTACTAATAATTCCATTTTGACTCTAGTAGGCAACTCTTCTCACATTGTCTATATGAGAATCATGCTCCATTGTGCATATTGTAATCTCAATTCCTTGGTAGTCTAAGGTAGAAGGATCTCATGTTTGAGGCCAAGGCAACCTGTATAACCTAGCAGGATCCTGTCTCAAAAAAAAAAATAAATAAATAAAATAAAAATTTAAAAATGGGCTGCCTGTGCAGCTCATTGCTAAAATACTTACCTAACATACATGTGGCCCTGGATTCAAACCCTCTCCCAGTGCTTCAAAAATCAAAACCAAAACCAATCAAACAAAAATTACCATTGTTTGTATGAGAAAATGAACTCTAAGATCCAACTTTGAATACCAAGATGACATTTTTCTGATGACCAATTCCATTAGTGAAGACTTGTGCAGTGCAGATTAGCATCAATTACCTTTGATTTGTTTCAAAGGAAGACTCTCATTTCACCCAATAAGAGAACTGTACTTTGTGATCTAATAAAACTCAGAATTAGCAAATTAACAATTCAGTACTGAAGAATTACATATATACCTACCCTTTGGAGATGAGTCATAAAACATTGTAGAATTGGTAAAACTCAGAGAAAATCACTAGAATGATTATTTGAAGTAAAGAGATGAAGTGTAATACCTGGAAGTATCAAGACTCTATTTGAGTCTTTTGTGTGTGTGTGTGTGTGTGTGTGTGTGTGTGTGTGTGTGTGACTGGAGGTTGAGCCCAGGGCATCGCGCTTGCATGCTTTGCAAGTGCTGGACCACTGAGCTGCAACCCCAGCCCATTTTTTTAGTTTATTTTTTGAGACAGGGTCTCCCTAAGTTATACAGACTGCCTCTGGTCTCGAAATTGCCATCCTCCTGCCTCCACCTCCCGAGCCTCTGGGATTAAAGGCATGCGCCATTGTGCCCGGCTGAGAGTCAACTATTATGTCACTTGGTATAGGTGCTCATTTGTTTTTTGGGTTTTTCTTTTCATTTTTTCCCCATTTATTATATAAAGCCCTGTAAACTTCTTTTTGTGTGGTTTGAAAATATTGGAACATTTTAAGTCTTATACTCTAAAGGAGTTGTACAGCAAATAAAGCATATATTAGACATACAGTGAATATTAATGTACATACATTCTAAAGTGAATTGAGTAGTACCTAGAAATCCTCCTTGCAACTTTTTCTTTCAGCTTTGGAGAACATTCTCATTCATTTTCTCCCTCTCTCTCTCTCTCTCTCCCCCCTCTCCCTCTCTCCCTCTCTTCCTGTCTTTCTTCTTCCCTCCCCTACCTTTGCTTTCTCTCTTCCTCTCCCTTTCCTCTCTCCCTCTCTCTTTCCCTCTCCCTTAATACCTTTCCCTCATCTTCTTTCTCTTTCTTCCCTTCCATGATACTTTCCTTTCTTCTCCTGCTGCTGCTTCTTTTCCTCTAGCTTCTTTGCCTTTTTCTCGCCCTTGTTCATAAAAGAATTTAAATGTTTACCAATTCATTTACCATGATGTGTGACTTTCTGTTACAATTTAATGAAAGGAGCTGTGAGAAACTTGAATCTGCAGTCAATATTTGGTGGGCATACAAATTTGATACGACCTAGAATTCAAACATTTTTGCTGGGGCATCTGAAAGAGTACAGAAAAGGTATAAAAAGATAGTATTCACAAGTGAGGAATACACATTCCTATAGCTTGTTGAATTACTCAGATGATAAACAGAAACTATAAAACCATTAGCTCCTAGAGAGCTTTCCTAAGAGAGATAAAAGAGATAGTTTTCTAAGCAAATAAATTTGTATGACAGAAACAAAAATTTTAACTACTTTCAAAAACTGTGTTAATTGAGTTTGCATCAGGGATACATATATTCAACTCAAAATAAAAACTACCTAGCTTTTGTAGTTCTAAGTCTTGATAGAGAATGAGATTTTACTGACATTTATTCTGTTAACACTGTAGTTACTGTAGTTTCCGAGACATTTATTTTGATGTAATTAGGATTAGTAGAATAAAATAATACCTATTGTCAAAACTTGGGAGAAAGCTTCCATCTTGTGGATCATTGCAGCAAACAAAATGATAGACTGATAGGACTTGACAAAACAGGAGGAACAAAGTTTTATTTCATATGGTGAAATATTCCTTCAAAACTTTTGATAAGACCTAGTAATTGATGACTTTTAGTTTTACCTAATAATTTTACAATCTTATATATTGAGTGCCTGCAGCCATAGCCCTGTGGAATCCGATCCCGTCAGATCTTGGAAGCTAAGCAGGGTCAGGCCTGGTTAGTACCTGGATGGGAGACCGCCTGGGAATACCAGGTGCTGTAGGCTTGGAAGAAGGACCTGGCAACCCTCTCCCAAAAATCAATCTGCCATTGAAAACCCTATGAGCAGCAGAGAAGCACTGACAATAGTGTTTCCCCTGTTGTACAGAGGGTCACTATGAGTTGGATACTTACTCCACAGCACCTAACAACAACAACAACAACATATATTGAGTAATCATTCAGAAAAAATATAATGGAACAAAAAATCTAAGGCATAACAAGAAACAAACATAAATACAACTGGGCAACAAATACATAGATAATATTAAGCACATATGAGAATATCAGAATGTCAAGTTTTCATTTATCTTAGTAATTACTTAGTATAACAGATCTATGCAATATAAAGGGCTGGGATTTAGCTCAGTGGGTAGAGCGCCTCTCTACAGTCTCTGAGGTCAGGATTCTATTCCCATTCCCACAAAAATGGGAAAAGGATGTGGCAATCCACTCCTGAGGCAATTGCAAAAAAAAAAATCTGCCATTAAAAACCCTATGAGCATCACCATGAGTTGGACACAACTCAAGGGCACCTATCAACAACAAACAACATACATTATAAAGGTAATAAACAGAAGAAATATTTGCTTAATTGAAAATGGAATGTAGTGTGTGTGTGTGTGTGTGTGTGTGTGTGTGTGTGTGTGTGTGTGTGTGTAAGCCTGCAGCCATAGCACTGTGGCCTCCGTTCCCATCAGATCTAGTAAGCTAACCAGGGTCAGGCCTGGTTCGTACTTGGATGGGAGACCACTGAGGAACACCAGATACTGTAGGCTTAGGAGAAGGACTTGGCAACCCACTCCCAAAATCAATCTGCCATTGAAAACCCTGTGAACAGCAGAGAAGCACTGACATAGTGTTTCATCTGTTGTACACAGGGTCGCTATGAGTTGGACACCAACTCGATAGCATCTGACAAAAATAATAAAAATGTATATATGTGGATATATATATGGATATATATGGAAAAACCTTCAATGTCATTTGATTTTTATTACTTTTAAAGTCTGATTGTTTGTAACTTCATTATGGTACATATGTAGAAAGACATCTTTTTAGGAAAAGGAAAATGAACTAAAGGTATTTCAGAATCCTTGGAAATGTTCAATATTCCCATTATGAGACTCAATTAGTGATGCAAATACATTTGATGGGGAATGCCTGAAATCTAAGGCCACTTGGGATAGTAGGTAAAGCCAGGTTCCTAGTTAAAGTTTCAGGGCTGCTAAATTTAATGGAAGAGTAATATATATGCAAATATGCATATGCTGTCTGATCTAAGACTGTAAACTTTTACTTTCCAAAATATGGTGTTAAAAGCAAAACTTCACTCTCATTTCCTTTCAATGACAGATCATATTTTATCACCAAAAAATAAACATGAAAGAAAGGTGGTGCTACTGGTCCCAACTCCATCTGCACAACACCAGAAAGCCAGAGAGGACAGTTGGTGGAAAAGAAATCAGGCTTATTCAAGGGTTAGCACTGTGAGAAAATGTGTGTGTATGCCCATGCATATGTGTGTGTTTTGTCACCCTAGAAAAGACCATTTTAGGGAGCACCAGTATGCAAAAGAGTTTTATAGGGTTGAATGGGAGGTGCAGGTGCAATTGATACCAATATCTTTATCCAAGGGGACCTCAAAGACTGCAGCGCAGTGCTCTACCAACTGAGCTAAATCCCAGCACATACACACACACACACACACACACACACACACACACACACACACACACATATATAATACCCGTATATATCCCCAGTACTACGAAAATGGGAGGAGGACAAGGCAGCCCACTTCTGAAACAATCAGCCATTGAGAATCCTATGAGGGTCACTATGAGTCAGACAGCAAGGTATATATGCTTATTAATAAAACTTTATTAATTTTAAATTTACACATATATGCTCTTTATGTGTCACATATTGTGCTGGGCATTGCATAATGTTATCTCAATTGTTATAACTCCTTATCATTACTTTACACAAAGAGACACTAAAACAAATGTATTGAAACAATTCTTTTTTTTTTTTTTTTTTTTTTTTTTTTTTTTTTTTTGGCGGTACTGGGGGTTGAACTAACAGGATCACACTTGCATGCTTTGCAAGTGCTATAGCACTGAGCTGCACCTCCAGCCCATTTTCTTACTTTCTGAGACAGGGTTTCACTAAATTACTCAGAATGCCTCTAGTCTCGAACTTGCAATCCTCCTGCCTTTGCCTCCAGAGTCGCTGGGATTGCAGGCATGTGCCACCATGCCCAGCTGAAACAATTATTTTTAATAAATATTCTAAGACAGAAAGAAAGAAAGAGAGAGAGAGGGGCACCAAAATTCAGAGTGGATAAAAAACAAATTTATTTCCTAAACAACTTTTGATTATAAGTCTTACTGAATTATATATACATGTAGAGATATGAATATATTTTCCTTTAAAATACATATACCATATGTTAGTCCTGGAATTAATTATTAGTGTTACTGAAGACATCACAGGTCTTACTAATTCTTCTAATCTTTTGTATCTTTATGAATTTTGAGTATATTTTCTGGTTTTCCTGAAATGATCTGTGAAGTTGTTTCTGCTCTAAGTTGGCAGTTCATAATGATTTAAAGGATGATTATCATTTTTCCTTAGGTATTAACATGAGACCTACTTGTTGAATTGTATAATCAATATAATTTTTTGCCAGTAAAGATGATCAAATGATGGATGAACAGGAAATTCATTAAAGACTCCTTAACAGTTGAGGAAGCCTGCAGGCATACCACTGTGGCATCTGATCTGGTCAGGTCTTAGAAGCTAAGAAGGGTCGGGTCTGGTTATTATGTGGATGGGAGACCAACTGGGAACACCAGGTGCTGTAGGCTTGGGAGAAGGACCTGGAAACCCACTCCCAAAAAACAATCAGCCATTGAAAAGCCTCTGAATAGCAGAGAAGCACTGACAATAGTGTTTTGCCTGTTGTACACAGGGTCTCTATGATTTAGACAGTGACTTGATGGTGCCTAACAACAAGAAGAGTCCAGGAAGATGATTTTTAGATCCTTTATCTCATCTAACAAGTGTTTATTTGGAACTGATGAAGCAAAGTTATAATCTTAAAGATATTGAATTCTTGTCCTTGATCTTACAATATGCTCAGTAGGAAAGAATAAAATATTATAATGAGCCTGGTGTGGTGGCACGTACCTATAATCCCAGTGACTCAGGAGGTGGAGGCAGGAGAATCACAAGTTTGAGGCCAGAGGCAGTCTGCGTAATTTAGCGAGAGTCTGTCTCAAAAAGGTAAAAAAAAAATGGAGTGAAGGTGCAGCTCAGTGGTCCAGCACTTGCAAAGCATGCAATCGAAAGGCCTTGGGTTCAAACCCCAGTACCGGGTGGTGGTGGGGAATATATACATATACAACGAAGGCTATGCTTTGGTATTTTTGGTTTGGTGACAGTCATGAAACTGACGCCAATACTTAGAAGAAATTCACATGCACAAGAAGCCACTGTTCTTTCTCTGACTCACCTTTCCTATTCCACTCAGAATCCCCTTGTCTTTTATTGATAGCTTATATTGAATCATTTTATGCTTGCTGGACCCAGCCACTGAAACCACTTAGATATGTGAGAGCTACTGAAATTGAAATTCATTAAAATGATAAGGTTATGTGACTCTGCTTCAAAGACACATTCTCCCAATGGAACTTCAGTTTTAAGAAATTCTTTTAAAACTTTACTGAATGAAGGACCTAACTATTTATATTGCTTTGTGCATATATATAATTTACACATAAACACTTCTGATGCCTTTATAAAAATGAAAATATAAAATATTCACATTTGTAATGTTTCATTTTGTATATTTAGAATTTGATATATGACATATAGCTTTAAACATGCAACATTATATAATTCAAATTTCCCTCAATATTTTGGCTCCTATTTAGAATCTCTATCTTTTTACTTTTCCAAATTTGTGCCTATGCTCTATTCTAATTGGACAGTTCTAATACCTTAACAGTGCACTGTGCTCTTTTATGTTAACATTAGTCCTATCAGAAAATAAGAAACAACATATGCAAATTTTGCTTTTCCACTGAGCCAGGAAGTACTTTAATGTCCTTGGGTATTCCCACATAAAATATGATTGCTGATCATAAGGAGAAGGGTAGACAGAGATAATTATTTACAAGAAGAGAGATTCTGTCTTGTTGTTAGGTGCCATGAAGTCAGCAACCCTATGTACAATAGAACGAAACACCAGGTCAGTGCTTCTCTGATATTCATGAGCTTTTTCAATGGCTGATTGGGGTTTGTTTCAGGAGTGGGCTGCCATGTCCTTCTCCTATTTTTGTGGAGCTGGGGATCGAATCCAGGGCCTCAGAGAGTGTAGAGCATCACAATATCAAGTTTGCTCAACCTCAGCCCAGATTGTATTAGGGAGCTAATAATGTTAACAAAAAGATTTCCACAATGTGATCAGAATTAGTCCAATTCCAAGAAAATGTGGAGATCTAAGTTGACACAAAATAAAATATATGGTGCCTTTAGGCTCTTGAAGTTCAAGTCCCACTTCCTGTAAAGAAATTTAATCCAAGGCAAGTTCTTTCTTTGAGAAACTGATATATTTGACACAATATCGAAGCAATAAACTAACGCTAGGGCCTTATGACAGGAATCCAGTTAGCACAACACAAGGTGTCTAGGGTTATTTTTAGTAGGTTAAATCATGATGACAAAGCAATGTTGTTGTTGTTGTTGTTAGGTGCCGTTGAGTCGGTATCCGACTCATAGCAACCCTCATATGGTTTTCAATGGCTGAGTGCTTCGGGATTGCCTTGGGAGTGGATTGGCAGGCCCTTCTACCATTTTTGCGGTGCTGGGAATTGAACTCGGGGCCTCAGAGACTGCAGCACAGCGCTCTACCCACTGAGCTAAGTCCCAGCCCATCAAAGCAATGTTGTTGTTTTTGTTGTTAGGTGCCGTCGAGTCGGTATCCAACTCAGAGCGACCCTCTGTACAACAGGGGAAACACTATTGTCAGTGCTTCTCTGCTGTTCATAGGGTTTTCAATGGCAGATTGATCTTTGGGAGGGGGTTGCCAGGTCCTTCTCCCAAGCCTACAGCTTCTGGTGTTCCCAGGTGGTCTCCCATCCAGGTACTAACCAGGCCTGACCCTGCTTAGCTTCCAAGATCTGATGGGATCGGATGCCACAGGGCTATGGCTGCAGGCATCAAAGCAATAGTGAAACAAAATAACAGTGGTCTAAACAAGATGGAGCCTGCAGCTGTAGCCCTGTGGCATCCAATCCCGTCAGATCTCGGAAGCTAAGCAGGGTCGGGCCTGGTTAGTACCTGCATGGGAGACCACCAGCGAACACCAGAAGCTGTAGGCTTGGGAGAAGGACCTGGCAACCCCCTCCCAAAGATCAATCTGCCATTGAAAACCCTATGAACAGCAGAGAAGCACTGACAATAGTGTTTCCCCTGTTGTACAGAGGGTCGCTATGAGTCGGAGACCGACTGAGGGCACCTAACAACAACAACAAAACAAGATGGTAGTATCTCTTCTGTTTAAGAAGCTAGAACTCCATTAAGGATTAACTTCTTTCGCCTCCATATTTGAGATCAATTCTTTCTTCTGTTCTCAAAGTTATTTATGGTCTGATGTGGCTGTAGTGACTTTTACCATCATTGCCTAGTTCTTGTCAGTAGGTAAGAAGATATCATAAAGACAGTCTCTCCTTAGCCCTTTGAAGACATTCTTAGATGTTGCATATGTCACTATGACTTATTTCCTGTTTGATAACCTTAATTTTATGACTACAATTAGCTGCAAGAGAGACTTAGATATTTAGTTTATTCCAGAAGCTTTGCAGCAGGTTAAAAATTAAAATATAAATTGCACGGTAAAATGATAGCAAATATTGAGGTTAACTGGCAGTTTGCCATAGACTTGGGGTAGAATTTACCTTTCTGTAACTGAGAAGGAAAGCCAAAGGGAAAATTGTAAGGAGGCTAGCCTAAGGCTGCTTTGTTTGATTTACTGATTGAAGTTAGTAAAAATTTCCCAAGTAGATAGGGACTAGTCTTAGAGCTTGAAATACACTGAATTTGTAGTCAGCATCCAAATATCTGTAATTGGAGCCTAGGGTTCAGTGGAAGCAGGAGGTCAGCTAACCCACTTCCAAGATTCTCCTCTGCATATAGGATGACCACAAACAGAAAATGCTTTTGTGGCCGGGTTCTGTGGCACACATCTCTATTCCCAGTTACTCAGGAGGCTGAGGCAAGAAAATTGTAGGCTCCAGGCCAGAGGCCATCCTGCACAACTTAGTGAGACTCTGTCTCAAAAAGAAAAAACAAAAAAGTTGATGGGGTGCAGCTTGGTACTGGAGTACTTGCCTAGCATGTTTGAGATCAGGCCCTGGCTTTAACCCCAAACACTGTAAAAAAAAAAAAACATAAATAAATAAATCTAAAAAAGAAAATAGTTTTGGAAAGACCACTTAAGCATCATTCAAAATGGTATTATGATATTTTTGGTAAACCTTTTTATTTTTATTTATTTATTTATTTTTTTGTAGTGCTGGAGGTCAAACCCAAGATCTGTTGCTTGCTAGGGAAATGCTCTAACTCTGGACTGTACCATCAGCCCTAGTAACTATATCTTAATGAACTATGTTTTCCCACCATATCTCTTGATGGAATGTCTCATTGAATTCTACATTTTGTTCACCAAAATAGCAAGGATAGGAACTTTCCCAGCGGTTAACATTTAATAAGATCTAATCAAATGGTCAACTTATTTCACACAAGTCACCATAGATCTCTTGACCAACAACACATATTATACATGGGTTGCTTCTTAACAATAGAAGAATAGCTTCCTCTTCTAATAAATTTTTCAGATGATTTTCACATGAATAGAAGCAATCAACTTAGAATTTTCTTAAGTTCTTGACAGCATATGTAAAAGGACTTTTGCTTCTTCACTTACCTCTCCCACCTCATTATAATTGAGAAAGTATTCCATTCCTTCCAAGTCAGATTCCTCCAATGTGCTATGCATTTTGTCCCTCCTGGCTTCTCAGGAAACTTTTCCAAGTAATTAATTTCTATTACTCTTCATTTCACAAACCAGCATTAAAACATGTTAAGATTTTTTTTTTCATTTTAAACACACATGCATGGAAATAAACACATAGGAGGGAGGGTTGGGGACAAGAAAGAGAAAGAGGAAGATGAAGAGGGAGAGTGAGGAGAAAGAAAAAAAAAACCCTTAAGTCCCAAATATTCTCCACTCCTGAGGCTAAACCTTTCCCTTTACAGCCAAGTTTCTTGTAAAGACATTTATACTTCTAACTTTATTTGCTCACTTCTGAGTCACTACTCAATGCACTTCAGCCTTCTTTTTCCACCCAATACTTTCTTGCCTTCTTCTTAGAAATTTTTCTCAATTCAGATTTTACTTGATATTTTCCTGGTATTTGATATTGTCAAACATTTCCATATATCTTGGTTTCCCTAACATTGCACTTTCTCCATTTTATACCTGCATGTCAGATCATTCCTTCAGAGTTTCTCTCTCTTTCTCTCTCCCTCTCTCTCTCTCTCCCTGTCTCTCTCTCTCTCTCTCTCTCTCTATATATATATATATATGTATATATGTATATATGTATGTATGTATGTATGTATATATATGTGTATTGTTGTTGTTAGGTGCCGTCGAGTCGGTGTCTGACTCATAGCGACCCTCTGTACAACAGGGGAAACACTATTGTCAGTGCTTCTCTGCTGTTCATGGGGTTTTCAATGGCAGATTCATTTTTGGGAGGGGGTTGCCAGGTCCTTCTCCCAAGCCTACAGCTTCTGGTGTTCCCAGGCGGTCTCCCATTCAGGTACTAACCAGGCCTGACCCTGCTTAGCTTCCGAGATCTGATGGGATCAGATGCCACAGGGCTACAGCTGCAGGCTGTATATATATACATATATACGTATACATATATACATATATATGTATATGTATATGTATGTATGTGTATGTATATATATGTGTGTGTGTGTGTATATATATACACACACACAAGATATATATATATCTTGTACTCTGTCCATTGTTTACATATAAAGAATGATTGGGTATCACTCAGAATGACATCCATAATACTCCTATTTTTTCATATGCTTTATTATTTGTGTTACTTGGTAGTTGAACACAGGGCCTCACATATATTTTGCAAGTGTTCTTTGGCTACAGCCCAAGCCAATTTTTATTTCTATTTTATTATTTTTTTTCATTTTGAGACAGAGTTTCTCTTTTTTACCCAGGCTGCTTCTGGCCTCAAACTTGCAATCTTCCTGCTCCCAGTTCCTGACTCACTGAGATTAGAGTCATGCACCACCGCACCAGGCTATTCGTAAGCTTTCAATGAACTATCGTTCTCCTGTGGTTAATTTGAACTGTATGTTGATAATTCTCAAGTGTTTATCTCCAGTCAGATGTCTACCCTGTATTGAAATGTTACAAACATCTTAAACTCAGGATGTTGACATCTGCACACACACTCTTCCAACATCCATATTTCCTTTTGTCTTCTCCAGTGCTGTGATGATACCACAAACTGCTTGGAAGTCTGAAACATAACTTGAAGTCATCTTGTACATTAGATTCATCATCAATTCTTCCCATGCCCTTATGCCTCTTTCCACTCATAAACCAGAAAAGTACCAACTTTTAAATTCCACCATCTACACATCTGCTATATTTATTACTTTTACTATTCTCACTGTCAGTTTTTCTACCTTTTTCTCTAGGATGAATAATCCTCGTCTCTTATGGGAATTATTGCCAGACTGCTAAACAAAGTCTCTATATCTACTCTTACTTGTTTAGCCTATTACTTCAAACTATGCTCAAGATGACTTTAAAAAATAAAATTCTGACTGTGTGACTTATTGCTTAAAGTTTATTGCTCCTGAAATAAACAGTTTTATTTTATACCCAGATGAATACACTAACATGCTAAGAATAATAGATACCATTTACTGCATGTTTGCTGTGTTACTAGTTTATTTTAATGGACATTAAGTTGAATATTTGAACTACTTTTGACTCAACTCAATTACCACTCACAAATGTGTTTGTGTTTATAATGAAAAGGAGGCAGCCAGCACATACTATGCATCTATGGAATATAAAACATCTAGTATTTGGGTTAGCTAATTTATGACCATCCTTTGAACCTCATTGTAATTCATTTTCAGTGGAAGAATCTCCATATTGTACAAATTGCCAGATATCTGTGGTTTTATTGCTTAAGTAGCTTGATGTGAGAGTTGGAAGTGTGTCTGTGGGAGAGAGGGGACTTAAACTTTAAAATTGCAGAAGCACTATAGAGTTGAGAGCTATTATTCAGAAAGAGCTAAAACTAGGAATTTAAGAACATCTTTGAGATTTTTTTCATCATTTGTTCTCTTGATATTTCACTTGCAAATGAATATGAAAACCTTTGTTTGTAGTGGTATTTATTTGCATAAAGAATATTGGAAAAGTCTGTCAATTTTCATTGCTTTATGGAAAGAGCTTGTAGTTCTTACTTCCCAAGTCATACCATGTATGGGAACTATATTTTAATAGAAAAGGGACAGTTTGCAGACCATCTTTGTTTCCTGTTGGGGCATTTCCAGACTGGATGAAATCTAAGAGCCATCTGTTGAATATTTAGTATTCAGAACTGTAGAACTACTCTTGGCATCTGGTTTTGCCAAGTTTTAGCTAAAAATAAATATTAAATGTGGTTTGCTTCCCTTTTTCATCAGTTCTGAACTTTCTTAGAAGAGGCTTTAGATTCCTTAGGGACAGAAATATAGAGAAAAAAAGCATAGGCATTTATTTTTTATTTTCATTCACAAAACAGTAGGTTGGACTTTAAGATCAAGTATGCCAAGACATTTCTACTTTCTGTTTTTTTTTGTCTTTCGTGACTTTTTTAAAAAATAAATTGCTTTGAAATAATGAATACCGATGTATTGGTATTGTGTGTATTTCACATATATTTGACCTGGACTCATATATTGTTTTAATTCTATAGTAGTGTAATAAAAAGTCTTTTTTGTTGTTGTTGTTGTTTTGTTTTGTTTTTGGTACTGGTTGTTGAAACCAGGTCCTAACACTTGCATGGTTTGTAAGTGCTGGACCACTGAGTTGCAGCCTAAGCCCTTTTTTTTTTTTTTTTTTTACTTTTTTGAGACAGGGACTCGACAAGGTCTGCAGGCTGCCTCAGGTCTTTAATTCATGATCTTCCTGCCTCTGCCTCCCAAGTGACTGGGATTATAGGCATGCGCCACTGTGTCCAGCTTTAAAAAGTCAAATTATACTAACAATTTTGCTGGGTCTTAGGAAAGTGTTTTTTATGTAACTAATGACTATTGGTGGAAAAAGTACACAGCATCTTAGCTGCCATCAGCTCAAACAGACACTTCATACCTGAGACAGTTCTCTGTTCATTCAGCTAATACTAAAAGTATACCACCAGATTCAAAGTTACATAAAAAAAGATACAAGCTGTTAAAATTAATGGATTTTTATAGGTTAATAAATATTAATAAACTCTGCAGAATATAATCTTATTTGTTGGAGAAAATATTAGGAAGTTTTATAGACATTATCTGCTCTTAAGAAGCCAAGGGACCATTTACAAAGACAAATATTTGTTATTTTCCTTGTTTAGAATAAACCCAACTACAAGACTCATTGTTATTACTTGTCACATGCCTTGAAAAATATTTCTCTAATACTGAGTACAGTTTTGAAGACCAGATGTAGAGGGGCTCACATTCTTTAATCATCTTTCTGGGACAGCAAACTAGTGTTTAAAGGAGAATAAACTAGCTTCATAATTGGCTCTGTTTTGCCTGGCAAAACATTGCATCAATAGTGTTTGTTTTTGTATTATGGAAAGGAGGTTCTTCATAGAAAAGAATGTCAGTAGGTCTCACCCTGGCCAATCTTTAACAATAGAATGAGAGGCAAAACATTTGTCCCAACAATATGGCATTGTGAAAAATTCTTGGATTATGCACATGCCAAAACCAAAGATGTTTTTCTCTTTATAAAATAAAGAAATTTCTTATCCCACAAAAGAAATGTTTTTGATAACTGCCAAGGATAAAGAAAGCAGAAGGAAATTGTGGGAAAAATGAGGGAAACAATTGTAGTTGAGCATGATTTTGTGGTAAACAACGATCAGCTGTTTGCACTCAGAAGGGGCGGCAATGATAGTTTGGTTAATTCTAGATGTGCAGAGGTATTCGCTTTCCTGATTTCTCTGAGAGTCAGGGTAAATGAATGTGTCATAAAGTGGTGGGCCCTATTGTTGAATAGTGAGTGACTGTTGAATTTTTAGATACACACAGTGTTTTATTCCGAGCGATTGCATTCTACCTTACTTAGTGCCTGCAGCCCTACTATTGTGGTGTCTGATCCTGTCAGATCCTGGAAGGTAAGCGAGGTCAAGCCTGGTTAGTACTTGGCTGGGAGACTGCCTGGAACACTAGGTGCTGTAGGCTTGGAAGAAGGACCAAGAAACCCACTCCCAAAAAATAATCAGCCGTTGAAAACCCTATGAATAGCAGAGCAGCACAATAGTGTTTCATCTGTTATACATAGTTTCATTATCAGTCGGATACTGACTCCATGGCACATAACTACAGCCTTACCTAGTTTCTTTTTTAATGCATTTCAAAATGCATTTGTTGTTGTTGTTGTTAGGTGCCGTCGAGTCAGAATCCGACTCATAGCAACCCTCGTAGGGTTTTCAACTGCAGATTGTTTCGGGATTGCGTTGGGAGTGGGTTGCCACGTCCTCCCATTTTTGTGGTGCTGGGAGTTGAACTCGGGACCTCAGAGACTGCAGAGTGGCGCTCTACCAACTGAGCTAAATCCCAGCAATCAAAATGCATAGGCCCATGTTATTGTGCAAATTTTGAATATGGAAGAAAATGACATAAACCACTAGATAAAACTTTAACAAATTAATTGAACAATATGAAATTATAATAACCTAAACGTGGAATTGTTTTAGGGGAAGAAACAACTTTCCTGTTGCATTTGTGTGCCATTATGTTTAGGTAATGAATGGAAGTGGCATCTTTGTTCCTTGTGGTCTGACTTCTTTGTTTAATAAATTATTTTCACTCTGTGGCAGTTAACTATGCTGTCACAACTCAAGATGAAGTTCAAAAAAAAATATCATGAAACCATTGCAAAGGAAGTGACAAGAAGAAGGAAAGGAAATATCCATTTACATGTGACTAAGAAGTAAAATATAGTGATGTTAATGGAAAGAACACACATTTGGTTTTGGCTCAAAGTTAGTCTTTAAACATGATTCTATTCCTTCATTTGAGTTGCGGGAATATTCAATTCCACGCTTTCAGTTGTGGGAATATTCAGTTCATCACAGATTCTCCACATCTCATTAATGTTAGAACTCAGGTGATGTTTCCTTGCTGATGTTATGCAATGCCCAGGATTCACTAATCTGTCCCTAAAAAAATAAGACTGTGTTTTCTTCTAATGGTCTAATATTTTATGGGAAGAATTATTAGAAACTTGCCTTATCCATTGCATTAGTCCATCCAGTGTCTTCAGAATCTGGTCATTCAAGACTTGGCCTCCATGTTCATGGATGAACTTCAAATTCTATCTCCGGATGCATGGTCATGCTACCTGTTCTTCCCACCTCCTAGATACGTCTCCTGTGTTAATATCCTGTCAAGCAAAGCTCTACTCTGAATTCAGACAAGAGGATATGGTTTCCACTAATCTATGGCAACTATGAAATAAGTACCTCACTTTATTTTTCATAAAGGAACCTAGACTTTAAGGACACTTTCTGTGGTTAGTAGAAAAGAAATACCACATAGAGAACTACTTCTTTTATGCAACTCCTATCAAGAGCCCTCTTCTAGAAGTCTCTTTCAGGGTGCTATTAACCCCACTGGTAAGCCCCTTTCTACCTAAGTTGAGGGCAGTTTATCTCCTGTAAGAATATTCTCTACCAAGTATCCATTTTTCCAAACTGCTTGTCTACATGAAAAACATTCCTTCCTTTCCCCAGGTCCACATCTTCACTCAAGTGCATTTTCTACACCCATGACAGAGTTCTTTCTAGGAAGATGTATCACTGCATTCTTTACTCTCTTCATGCGAAACCCGTTATCAACCTCTTCCATTGTTGTTAGGTGCCTTTGAGTTGTTGTCCGACTCATAGCAACCCTACATACAACAGGCGAAACACTATTGTCAGTACTTCTCTGCTATTCATAGGGTTTTCAATGGCAGATTGATTTGGGGGATGGATTGCCAGGTTCTTCTCCCAAGCCTACAGTATCTGTTGTTCCCAAGCGGTATCCCATCCAAGTACTAACCAGGCCCAACCCTGCTTAGCTTCCAAAATCTGATGGGATCAGATGCCACAGTGCTAAGGCTGCAGGCAATCTCTTCCACACATATATGAAAATGATAATCTTGAGTAAATTTATCTAGGTTTGGATTATTCGTTAGGAGACAGTAGAGAATATAAGAACTGCATCTACAAATAAGGAAGCAATGTTTGAATCTCAGCTCCATCAATCACTTGCTATGCACCTCTGTTTCCTTGTCTTACTCATCTGCACAATAGAAAAAATAATTATCCATTCCATATAGGAATTGAATAAGATTACACACACGCACACACACACCATACACATTTTTGTCTATGGTGGATATACATTTTCAATAACTGTTGGCAAGTTTAAACAAACAAAATCTGAACATCAGAACTCATAGGCCCAGTTTATGAATTTGTAATGGGACAGGTCCAAGTCAGTCACAGCCTGTCCCACAGGACCTTTCTGCTGTTTGCTCCATTTCAGCAATCTAGGTTTTGCAAATAGCTGCCCAGAGAACACAGGCAACTACATAATAAGAGTAGTCCAATTGTAGAGAAAGGAAGAAAATAACCCATTTCTCAAAAGAAGCATTGAACTTGTAGAGACCACTTTAAAATTCCTCAGGCAGGGTTAGTTTGTGAGACATCTTTAGACGGGGTAAACTAAGCTTTTTTTTGCATTGAGATAACATCCCTGTTTTTAGATTCTCAAACAACTGATAAATTTCATCTTTGTATTAAAAAAAGAAAGAAAACACTTTATTTAGAAATTACCCCAAATTCAGAACTTATTTACCAAGAAGCAGATATTTTTGGACTCTGTTAATATAATTCATTTTAATTTCATTACCATCAGTGTTAGAAAAAACAGTAACCCAGGCCTAGTCACTTCACTTTATGACATCTATAATATCATTTTTTGACTACATAAAATTGGTCAAAAAGCCAAGAATTCTTAGATTTCATTATACTAGATACCACTAATTTCACTTCTGTTTCCAAAAATAAAAAGCTTCCCTGTCAGGACTATTATGTGGAATTCATCTATTTTGCATATCATTAGCCACAATGTTCCTTCTAAGGAATATTTTGAATAAGATCTGTGTGAAGGGAGATGCAACATTATGGGGTAGCAGATGGAACTGAGTGCAGTTAGTACATAGAATACAACAACAAGCTGCCACCAAAATTTGAGGATAAGACATTTGTTGAGAATGAAGTTATAATCACTAACTATAAAAATTAATTCATTCATCAGTAGAGGTAAGCCAATCAATTATTCATAAAAATTGGTCTAACCCCCAAATACAATATAATGGAAGAGAGGGGACAATGTATCAAGGAAGATTTCACATTTTTGAGTCTTGAATGAGTGAATATATGACATGAATGAAATTTAATTATGACTCAAATAAATGCCATTTAAAGTAACAATTATAATCAACCCATTCTGACTTCCCAGACTGAGAAAATGTCTAATCATCAGTCCAGATTTATCAGAAAACAGGGTCATAATTGACACTTCCTGTCCTGTGGCAGTAGAGAATGGCACAACAACATTTGCTGTTCTTCTGTCTCATGAAAGGTTCTGTCCACAAACCATAACTGGTTAAAAGGAGTTTCTAATTTTTTTGTGGTGCTAGTGATTGGCCCTGGAGCCTCATATGTACTAGCAAATCCTCTACCACTCAGCCACAGTCCCAGCCAGACTTATTAAGAGGGAATTGTAAACAGAATTTTATTTTTGTTTCTTATACTAACGAGTGGTTGTGCCTTCACTATCAGAGAATCCTCTAGAAGATTTGTGCCTGTGATTAATATAAATTCTCCAGAATGGCATACCTGGATGCTATTGATGCCATCTGTCTAATTATCCTGGATCCTGAACTCCTGACTGAAATTGATGTTCACTACATTTTTTCCCCATTTTGGTTTACTTCCTGGGAAGGCTACACTGACCAGGAACATATAAGTACTTGGTTTGTTTCAGCCCTCTAGATGCAGTGGGCAGCACATCAGTCTCATAAGTATTTGGTTTGACACTCATATTTCTCATTGTAAGTTCACCACTATGAAGTTTATTAAGAAATTTATAAAGTGTTCAGGCATTGGTGTCTTACGAATTTAGTTATCCAGAATCATTGGAATTGGCTATACCCTGGGGTAACCTGGTTGTGTTGACAAAATTAAATGGTAAACTATAAAACTGAGGACCCTAAACTATGAGTATCAAAAGTGTCTATGAAAGTTCTTCCTGAGTGTTCAGCTAGTGTCACTATAATATCTTTCCTTTCTACTTCCTATACAATTCAAAGATCAAAAGCAATTTCTTCTCTATCTAATTTTAGAGGGACCATATTTGATGAACTCCATTATTATTTTTGTAGTACCAGGGAGTTGAATCCAGGGCCTTGCACATGCTAGGCAAGTGCTCTACTGCTGAGCTGTGCCCCAAGTCCATTTGTTATTTTTTATGTTGGAACAGGGTCTCATTAAGTTCTGCAAGCTCTCTCTAGCCTTGAACTCATGATCTTTCTGCCTCAGACTCCTGAGTTACTGGGGTACAGATCTATGCCATGGGACCTGGCTGATTCTACTATTTTTGAGACCATATAAATTATATTTGTTGAAAATGGTGAATACTGATATCAGTAGGGAAAACACCTATATGTATATGAACATCATAATTACATATATGTCCATATGTTTATGTAAATGTAAATTAGCCCCAGAACTCATGATTTTTCAGTTATTAAATGTTTTAAGGTGTCCTACAATCACATGCTATTTTCAAATTCTTATTCTTTATGCCTCCTACTCTTGAGAAATATATAATATTCCTTAATATTTTATATTAATAAAAATGTAAAATCACTAAAACTAAATGAAGCTATCCAAAAGCAATGTTTCTTTTTCTTACTACTCATGTCATTTGCCTCATTTCCTTATACCTCTGTGACACACATACCCTCATTCATTGAATACTGTGTGCTTAGAAACAAAGCCATTATCACTTGTTTTAAATGGACTATCCATGAAAAAGATAGAAATTTATTACCAGTGGTTAATTACAACGAGAATAAAACATAGTATTTTTCCTGCCTAAATACTTACTAGGCCCACAGAAATTCTCAAAATGGGAATCTGCCAATGAAAGTAATAGCTAATTGCACTTTGTTAATTAAATTAGAATTTGGTGTACCAATTAGAATGGACTATAGATCATAATGAACATCAAAACATGTCCTTCGTGTTGCTGACATCATGTTTCAGGAGTGAAAATATTTTTGGATTTCATGTGTTTGTAAATATTTCAGAGTTGCATAAATAAATAATAGTATCTGATATCTCAAAATATGTCTTTTGAATTATGTTTCTCTGAAATATCCTTCTTTGTGTCTGTACATAATTTTTAAACTAAAAAATGCTGTGTGTAGAATTTTCGGGTATATGTGAACCTACCACTGCTGTAGGACTCTTTATTGTTGTTGTTTTGTGCCGTTTAGTGGGGTCCGACTCATAGCGACCATGAGTACAACAGAACTAAACACTCCCGGACTCTGTACTATGCCCAACATTACTGTCAGTGCCTCTCTGCTATTCATAGGGTTTTCAATGGTGGATTGTTTTGGGACTGGATTGCCATGTCCTTTTCCCTAGCCTGCAGCACCTGGTATTCCCAGGTGGTCTTCCATCCAAGGACTAATCAGGCCAGCCCTGCTTAGCTTCTGACATCAGGCATGATCGGATGCCAGGGTGCTATGGCTCCACACAAGACTCTTGATAGGTGGTCTAAAATCACTACCTCTGTTCACCAACCTTTTCAAAGAAATATTTTCCTGGAAGTGATTATTATTTAGGTATATATGACCACTACTTTTGGTGATAATTCCAAACATACAACTGGGTTAATAGTATACCTTTTTAAAGACAGAGACTAATATTAATGACTCTCAAAAAACAATGAACTAGAGTTTATGTATACCAAAGTACTGTATAGCAAAGTCATATTGGTCACACTAAAAGGACACATTTTAGTTATCTCCCTTCAGTTATAAACCAACGGACTTCTAAGTAATAGTTGAAACTAGTATCAGATTCTGTGGATTTGCATGTGCTATTTATGATATAATCAAGCTTTTTACAATTATTTTTTTTAAATCAAAATCTACCAAACTTGTCAAAATCATGTATCTTACAGTGTTTCAAAGCTTTCTAAGCTAGGAAGCACTTACCAAAATTTATGCTTATTTAATTCTAGAAGATTCATAGATCAATTAAAATGGGACCATTCTTGTATGCTTGACATTGAAATCCAGAACAAACTATTTATATTTCATACAAAGATATCCCAGGCTACTAGTGAGATATGAGATTTATAGGGTATCCCGTTAGTCCTTTTGTCTTTTTAGCATTGCATTGTTTTTCTCTGATGCCATAATAGAATTCTTTAGGAGGTACATATTTAATATATCCTATCAAGAGAGTAAATGATTTTCATAACCTTGCACAAACTGTCTGTTTAAAGCAGACCATATCAAATGCAACGCAATCTCCTTAACTTTAATACTCATGATCTAGTTTGATGAGATGCTAATTAAAAAGAATAGACAATTAGGGTATAACAGCTATTAAAAATTAAGCTTGTCTCACCTAGATGATTTGAAAGCGTAAGGATACAGATTTTTAAAAGAAACTTTTAAAACAAAATTGCTGTTTCATCATACAAGTTTTTAACTCACTCTTATAGAAAAAACTAAGCCATATAATAGAAATTTCACTAGAATGTTCTAGTGTGTGTAGTTTTAAAAAGTATGTTAGGAGGCTTGAGACATTTAAAAGTAATAAGTATTTATAGTTTTCCTTATTTAGAACAAAGTAGGGAATGTAATAGCATACCTTTTCCTTGAAGTCCCTTATAATAAAATCATAAAATAATATATGAAATTAGATCATAGGCCATTGAATACCAGACAAGCTATACCTAGAGTATCTGATATAACAGATGACGCAACTAAGGTAAAAAAAAATTTAGTTGCATCTTGAATGGGTTGAGGTTTAGTTCAGTTGGTAGAGTGCTGCTCTGTGCTCTCTGAGGACCTGGGTTCCATCGCCAGCACCACAAAAACAGGAGAAAGACATAGCAGCCCACTCTCAAAACAATAACAAAACAATCAGCCATTGGAAACCCTAGCAAAGTTGCTATGAGTTGGACCTTACTTAATGGCACCTAACAACAACAGCAACAGAAAATGACCCTTGTCCAAACAATTTATTCCCCTGATTTTGTTTTTATCATCTCTTTCTTCTGCATTAGCAAATCTGCTGATTTCTTTCAATTTTATGATTTGCCCTCCACTCCCAAAAAACATAACTTATTATCATGAGAAATCTTCTCAGTTATCATATCATGAGGAATATTAAATTTCCTTTCCTCTTCTTCCGTTCTTATATCTTTCTCTCTTTTTCTTTTAATTTAACTGGTATAACAGCCTTATTATTCTTGCCAAATTAATCAGATAGATGACAGCTCAAATTTATAACCAGATTTGTCACAACATTGCACTGAAAGAAAATGGCCAATAAAACAAGCCAATGCTCACTTTTGTCCTAATCGGAGGCCTAGGCCTTTGATCTGTCAATGGCATCCAAATCACTTCTTTGCTGCCACACTGTAATTAAAGGTTAAGTTTTCTTTCTTCTCCTTCCTCCTCCAGCTCCTTGTCCTCCTCCCCTTTTTCTTCTTATTTCTCTTCTTCCTCCTCTTCCTCCACCTCTTTCTCCTACTTTGTACCTGGAGATTGAACCCATGTTCTGGCACATACTTTGCAAGTGTTCTACCACTGAGCTGCACCTCAGCCCCTTTTGTATTTTGTTTAGGGTCTCCCTAAGTTACAGAGGCCACTTCTGGCCTCAAACTTTCAATCTTCTGGCCTCAGACTCCAGGGTCACTGAGATTAGAGGAGGACACCATGGTGCCCAGCAACTCTCTAGTTTGTAAACATTGTAGGTAGAGAATGTGGGCAAAAGAATTCTGAGAAGCTCATGGATTCTTTGGAATGACTATGGTTCTTCAAGTAGATGTTTCAAGAGAAATATCTCTATATATTACTCTTCATGACTATAGCTGTAATATTCAGTTTAAAGTGGTGTTAAGTTTTAGGAAAACAAACTAAGCATCTAGATTTCTTAGCATACCCTTAATATTTCATACGTTTTACTTTGCTTGACTTCATTACTTTATTTCATTGGTCAGTTTTTATAAGAAACTGAAAGGAAAATATGATTTATGTAAAATCAGTATCACCATAAAGTAGTATAGTAACCAGACTACTAATAGGTCTGCAGCCATACTATCCTAGCATCCAATCCTCTCTGATCTCAGAAACTAAGCAAGGTCAGCCTGGTTAGTCCTTAGATGGGAGAGCCCTTGGGAATAGCAGGTGCTACAGGCTAAGGAGGTGGACCTGGCAATCCACTCCTGAAATAATCTGCCATTGAAAACCCTGTGTAGGGTCACTATGAGTCAGACCTGACTCCATAGCACATAACAACAACAGCTAGTAATAGAGTTGAAATGTAAATGGAATCAGCTTTTAAAAGAGAACTAATGAGCCAGCGTTGGAGGTTCACACCCATAATCCCAATGACTTGAGACATGGAAGCAGTAGGATCATGAGTTCAAGACCAGAAGTGAGCTAGGGCAACCTGTGCAACTTAGACCCTGTTTCAAAATAAAAAATAGAAAGGGTTTGGGGTGCAACTCAGTGGAGTGCTACAGTGCTTGCAAAGTATGTGCAATACCTTGAGTTTAATCCCTCAGTAATATTAAATAGGGGGAAGTGAGAAAAGGGGAAGAAAGAGAAAACAAGAGAGAATGAGAACTAATGAATATTTGTAGTTTTGTTGCTGATAAAATAGAAGACTATCCAGGAAGATAGGTGTGATCAAAAATACAGTGAATGTTTAAATTTTAAAAAATTACGAAAAGACACATTAACCTTAATTTCCCTCATACATGCCCCTTGTCTTCCAACACATTTATGCCACCATTCTTGCCACTTTCTGAAGCAGTTCTAGAAGTCCTCTTTCATGAGTGTCTATAGTTACATTCTCTACTGTGACAGCACTCTGTGGTACATATTGCTTCTAGTACAGCAATTTCTGTTATATAAAAATGTTACAGTATGTCCTCATCTACAGTATTCAGCTGATCTGGTACCATGTAACTTCTGGCTCTTCTTCAAAGTCAAAATGAATAGGAAAGGTAAATGTTTTCCATCAATTCAGCACATCAAGGCAGCCTAAATACACTCATGGAAGATGACTTTCAGAACTGGTACAGAACATGCCAAGAATGGTGGGACAAGTGTGTTTGAAGCCAAAGGGGGTATTTTGAAGATTTATGGTAATATGTCTTACAGTATAATCATTTTTTATTTAAACATTCAGCATATCTTTTGATCATAGCTCATATATTTCTATTCCCCACACTGGCATGAATATGAAAGGGAAAATAAGGAAAAGTACTCAAGCATTCAACAAATATTCATTGAGTATATACTAATATGGGCACTCTGCTGAGTACAATAGAAAAATAGTGAGTCCGAAAAGGTCTTTGAATTAAGTTACACTTGGGACACAGAAAATAAAAACAAAACAAAAATGAAAGAATGAGTGAAAGACAGAATAAAGAAACATACCATATGATGTGCTGGAGATCTTGAGGGCACCTAATTTTCTTTGGTAGGGTAACAGTTATGCTATTAAGAACTTAACCATTGTAAGGCACTGCATCAAAGTAAAAGCTTTCTCCTTAATTAAATAATTGATGTAAGGCAGTGATTCATAGTGGAACTTCCACTTAAGAAAATAATTTGTGATTGGATACTATTACAAACTTATTCTTTTTTGATGTATGAAAAGTTATTTAAACTTTGTAGAATATGAAAATAATGGCAACTTCAAAGTATTAATACTTTATGTGGGCGTAAGTATTTCTTCCTCTTTTTATCTTATTCTCCCCACCAACATTCTGGTTTCTATTTCCCTTCTCAGCTATATTCTTGAGGTGGCTGTGTACTTTCTGAGGTCAGTTTCTCTAGTTTCACTCTGTCTTAAAACTGCTGTAACAACTCCCCCACCACAAAACCCATCACTCTTTCCACCAAAACTTGTCTGTTGTGGTCATTGATCACTTCCATGTATGTATATATAAAGGTAAATTCTTACTGTAGAGCTGGGATTTTACTCCACATTCCTATGTGTAGTCTGAAAGTAGTAACCTGAATGTCAATATGTGCTGTTTCTGACTTTTTCATCAGCCTCAAACCTTGCATTACTTTTTTGTTGTTGTTCTTATCTGAGTTGAAGGCAGCATTATCACTCCATTCCTTAAGAGAAGTCATCCTTGAATTCTCTCTAGGTCTCCATATTCAGACAGGCTATGGGCTTGGTTTAGTGTCCACTATCATTGTATTGAACACGTTTTAATTTGGGCTAGGTATGGTGCAGCACTCCTGTAATCCCAGTAACCCAGGAAGCTCAGGCAAGAGGGTGGCAAGTTTGAGATCAGAGGCATCTGTGTAACCTAGGGAAAGCCTGTCTCAAGATAAAAAAACTAAAAGGAGCTGGGGGTGCAGTCTAGTGGGAGAGCACTTGCAAAGTATGTGCAAGGCCCTAGTTTCAATCTCCAAGTACTATAAAAAAATGAATAAGTTTGTATTGAAATTTGAATAGGAACCCCCATATCATTTTCACTTCTGATTACACCCCCAAAATAATATAGCTATCCAGCTCCTCTGTCTTTCTCTTCCACTCTATATTTTAGTTCATACACACAGTATACATACACACAGTAGTCTGACATAAGTGCATACACACTTATGTACATATTTGTGTACATCATGTCAAATTATATTAATTCACTGATTAAGATGATCCGATGATTTCTTACCTTTTCAGAATATACACACATCAAAAGAGACTTGCACAATCTGATCTCCTGTGCCTACTGACCTCATTTGCCATGACTCTCTCTTCAGTGAGCCTCATCCTATCAGTGTTCTCCAAATCGAGTATTTTGTGTTGCAACTTTACCACCTGGGAAGTTCTTATCCATATAGCTGATTCTTTCATCTGTATCAAGATGTTATGCAAATACCTTTTTTCAAGAAAGTCTTACCTGACCAATCTACAGTATTTAAAATTGCAATTCCTCAACCCTCTAAAATCCTTTTCCCCCTCATACTATTTTCCCTCTGATTCCCTACAACATAGTACATAATTTATTTAAATTTTCTCTGTCTTTACTACTACAATGTAAGAATTTTGAGGGGAGGAACTTTATTTTTTCACTGCTGAACCTTGTCATTGTAAAGAGTGAGAGGCCAACACTTGTAGATATTCAGTAGTAACTTGAATGAAATTAAATGAGATAATGTAAAGTACATTGGGTTAAGTTCACAATAAGCAATAATATTTTTGCTAATATCTTGAAAAAACACTCAACTTTAAAGCTGGAACAGGCAGCTCTACCTTAGCAATTATGCAGTTTATCTTTCCAGTGTTTTAGGTGAGAAACCCAAGACTCAAAGACATTAAGTACTAAAAATTCAGTGCATATTGCTTATTGAGTATAAAGTCAGACCTAGTCTTGACCTTTGTCTACCTTAGGGAGCTTTCTACCATATCAAATTCGCTTTCTGAACAGTCACAATCTCTTAAATTTGATCCTACAGGAATTTTTAATCCTGCCATGACGTGTATCCTTAAATAATGTGGCTAGTAAGATGATACCAGTAAGATGACACTTTGCTTATAGTTATCAGGCATATTAAAAACTCATTTTCATTTGTCTTTAACTGTGAAATAATAAAAGATGTTAAGAGCAATGCATTTAAATGAAAATTTAAATATAGCCATTGTATAGCTTGCTATGATTATTTCACTAGTCTTCTGAGGAATCCAATGAGATATCTTTATACCTCTATTACAGAAGAGGAAACATAGTGAGGGAGGCTCAGTGACTTGTCTGTGAGAAATAAAATATGAACTTGGAGCTATGCTACCCTACTTCAGAAACTTGCATTTTGAATATGATACTATCATGAAATAGACTTGATAGATTGAATACACATGTGAAAAAGGACTAATTTTTAGAATACACAAAGAACTTTAGAAATCAAACAACAAAATAACAAATAATCTAATAAGTGGGAAATGGAACTGAACAGTTCTCAAAAGAAGAAATACGAATAGCCAATAAGCACATGAAAAAGTGTTCAATATCCCTAACCATTAGGGAAATGCAAATCAAAACAACACTCAAATTCCATCTCCAGTAAGAATGGCCAAAATTAACAAAAAAATAATAACAAATGTTAGTGAGGATGTGGAGAAAAAGGAACTCTTTTACACTGCTGGTGGGACTGTAAATTGGTTCAGCCACTTTGGAAATCAATATGAGGGTGCCTTAGAAAATTAAGAATAGAACTGCCCTATGACCCAGCTATACTGATTCTGGGAATATATCCAAATGATAATAACTCATCATACCATAAGGATACCTGTACGTCCATATTTAATGCTGCATTGTTCACAATTGAAAGAGCATGGAATCAACCAAGATGTCCATCAACAGAGGAGTGGATTGAAAAGCTGTGGTATATGTACACAATGGAATATTACTCAACAATAAAGAAGAATGAAATTATGTCATTTGCAGCAAATTGGATGGAACTGAAGAAAATCACTTTAAACAAAATAACCCAGACTCAAAAAGAGAAATACCATCTGTTCTCACTCATATGTGGGAGGTAAATCTAACTTAAAGGAAGAAAAAGTTATACATAGTTAGATATATTTAAATGAACAATCATATCTATCTAAGAATGGATAATACAAGCAGATAAGAAGGAAGAGGGAAGGGGATTAACAGGTAGGAGCAGAGTTTGGGGAAGGTGGGAGAGGAAGGGGAAATAATGTAGGGGGCGAAGATGGAAAAGAAAATCTCCAAATAAAAGATACAGCTACATGAACACATGAGAAAAAATAGAGGGAAGGGAAATAATGAGAATATAACACATGATTGCATATGATTCTCATTACATGTTAAAATTCCTACTTTTTCTTCTTCAGTTTATACTGTTCTGTAAAATATGTAAGATGAACATGTAAGTAAAAGTGATTGAACAGTTGCATAATGGATATAGCAAATGACTTATCACTCTGCACCCCACCAACATTTATAAATAAAATAAAAAGAAAATGCAAATTTCATATGAAAAGGAGATTCAAAATGCATGTAGGTATGATGTGTGTTGAGTCAAAATCACATGACCTAAGACTAGAAAACAGGTTAGCTATGTCTCAAGTCTAGACAGTTTTAATTTTTATTTTTTCCTTTTACTCCAATGAATCTGTGCTATGAAGTTCTCGGGAAAAGCTATGAAACTTTTGCTTTGTTTTCATATGTCATTCAAAAATTTCAAATAGTTCTAGATGTCACCTTTTGAGTATGTGTCACAGTTTCATTATACACTTATTTTTAGGCTGTTGTTACCATCCTATTGAGAGCTGTGATTCCCCCAAATTCAAAAACCAACATTTTGCTAGAGAAAATTTTTAAACCATAACTTAAAATATGTAGGGATCCAGAATTCCTATGTTTTCAGTATGGGGTTTTAGACCCAAGGCCTGGCATATGCTAGGCAAGCATTCCACCACTGAGCTGTACCCTCAGCCCATTTTGTATTTTTTGCTTTGAGACAGAGTCTTGCTAAGTTGTGAAGGCTGCCATTGGCCTCCAACTTGGAATCCTCCTGCCTCAGGCTCCCAAGCTGAGATTGCAAGTATTTACCATGGCTCTTAGTTCACAAATATTATTTTTGTCACTGAAAACTGAGAAGTCATTTCAAATGAAAACTGCTACTAGTAATATAAAAAAGTATTTTAAAGTGTGAGTTGTTTCTTATTCATTTCTCAAGTCAAAATAAAATTTAACCATAATAATACATATTACTCTTTTAAAAAGAATAAAAGTGAAATCAGTTTATCATTTTGTTAAATAATGACTTGTTAAATGCATGTGTGGGTATGCAGATTCAGTCAGGGTAGAGAGTGGAAGGAATGAGGAAAGAAGGCTTCTTTTTGTTTGACATACCAATAGTAAAACTTCATTTAAATTTGTAACTTTCAAAATTATTTCTACAACTACTATGTTACTAAAATCAAAATTCATATTGTTGAAACAAAGAAAAATTATTAGGTCATTTCATCAAGGTGTCATAGCAAAAATAAAGATTTTTAATAGTTATGATAATTGGTGACAAAATATACATCTTACATGATTCAGATTATTTACCACAACTACAAATTATCATGTAACTAAATTTAAAATAATTGAAAATATGAATTCTTTGGCTATTGTAATAATTTATGAAATATTACAAATTAAAACTGATTATTTGTTTAACTTTAGTTTTCAAATCTGAAACTAGCAATGTTTACGAAAGATATTTTACATTAATATTGAATGGTCTTGGTGCCCAGTCTTGATTTCTTTTTAAGGACTTTACAGTTGTTTCTTTGAATAGGTCTTGGTGATGACTAAACTTCTCTCTCTTCTGCATAGAATACATGTGCATCTTTTTTCCTTACAGGGTTATAGTTTTGGTATTAACTGAAACTGACTATTTAGGATAATTCTATTGCTACATTTTAGTATTGTTTGGATTGCACGACATGTCTGAATTTTACCACTATTGTGCTGATGTTCTGTTGCCAAAAATGACCAGAAAAAGTCCAGTGGTCACTTGGGCAGTTTCTGGATGCAAACAACATACTGATCAACAAAGTCTGAACTTAAGGGAATCTTGAAAATACAACTACCCTTCAGTTTTCAGATGAGAAAAGTAAAGCTTAATGGATATGACCACTTTTTATAGGATTTCACAGGGAGGTAAATGAAGATTTAAACTTGATTCCAGTCGTTGTGGTTGGTGTTGTTAGGTGCCCTCCAGTGTCTGACTCATAGCGACCCTGTGTACAACAGACGAAACACCATTGTTAGTGCTTCTCTGCCATTCATAGAGTTTTCAGTGGTGGACTGTTTTTGGGAGTGGGTTGCCAGGTCCTTCTACCAAGCCTACAGCACCTGGTCCAGGCAGTCTCCCATCCAAGTACTAACTGGGCCTGACCCTGCTTAGCTTCTGAGATCTGATGTTATCAGACTCCACAGTGGTATGGCTGCAGGCATCCAGGCTTTATGGTATGAGCAAAATGACACCTGGAATCAAACTTCATATTGTTATTTTATGATTGTGGACATGGTATGAGTCGTTTGGAAGATTTTTATTATGACTTTGTGTGAGAAGAGCAGGATTTTATTTCCTATTCTATTATTCCTGAATTCCACGTTAAGTTGTTTGACTTCTTTATGCTGAAGTGTCCATAGATACTAAATCAGAGATGGTTTATTTTACCATACTTCTTTTTAGAAATACATATCCTCAGTCAATTATTACAATGAATTAAAGACTGACTTTGAAATATTTGAGATGTAGAAGTGAAAGTTAATCGTTAATGACACAGGCGTCACTGATATCTTTAGACTAGTAGGGAGTACACAATAAAGAACATCGTTATGAATCCTACTATCACATAATCTAATAAATATCTCCGTCCTATAGTCCAAATGGGGCTGGGATTTAGCTCAGTGGGTAGAGCGCTGCGCTGCAGTCTCTGAGGACCTGAGTTCAATTCCCAGCACCGCAAAAATGGGAGAAGGGCCTGGCAATCCACTCCCAAGGCAATCCCGAAACAGCCATTGAAAACCCTATGAGGGTCGCTATGAGTCGGATACTGACTCGATGGCACCTAACAACAACAACAACAACAACAACATAGTCCAAATGGGGCTGGGATTTAGCTCAGTTGGTAGAGTGCTGCGCTGCAGTCTCTGAGGTCCTGAGTTCAATTCCCAGCACTGCAAAAATGGGAGAAGGGCCTGGCAATCCACGCCCAAGAGAATCCCGAAACAGTCAGCTATTGAAAACCCTATGAGGGTCTCTATGAGTCGGATACCAACTCGAGGGCACCTCACAGCAACAACAATAGTCCAAATAGGCTAATATGTTAACAAAAACCAAGTTGTGTTAAGTAGTTTTCCACTCAAGTATTAAAATGACCCAGAAAAATATCAAATGATTTGTAAAAAAGAGAAGAAATATGTAATTTTGAGAAGTGTTGTATGAGTGAAAGTTTGTAAGTAATTTATGCCAAAAGAAGCATTGTGATGAAAGAGAACTTTTATCAGATGTCTATATTTCCAAACTAAACTGATTATAAATAACATAAAATATTGATTTCTGCAATATAAATTTTATTTTAGCACCTTTCTATTACTTGGCATAATGGCATTTATAGTAACTTTCTATTGCTTTTTTTCGTGCTTCACACCAACTTGCTCAGGACTAAATACAGAAAATTGCATTTTTCTTTCTAATCTCAGCATTTGATGAAAGAAGTATGCCACTTTCTATCTTATAAAGAGTATTTTCACAAAAATAAGTTTTCGTCTAATTTTGACAGTAACATTGCTTTTGAACTTTTAAAGACATTATTGGTTTATACAGATCTTTAATATTAACGTAACTTTTTCATTGATCTTTAATGAAATTCTTCATGGATTGGTATTGAAACTTACAAAATTTTCATCATATAAAGCTTTCTGGATTAGCAAACCTATTTTGTATTGAGAAGAATTGGATATTTAAACACTAATAAAATCAGTCAACTCAATCTGAAGGTCAATAATAATGGCTAGCTCCTATATCTCTAGACATGACCAAAACCCAGAGATAACAGTTCATAAATATTTAATTCCTTCATAGAAATTGCCTATAAACCTTACTTCTTGTTGTTATTAGCTGCCATCCAGATGGGCTTGACTAATAGCGAGCCTCATAGGGTTTTCAATGGTTGATTGTTTTGGGGATTATTTTGGGAATGGGCTGCTACATTCTTCTCTTATTTACTTCTTCAAGTTCTGTAAATTCAGACAAAGACTGAAAAATGTCAAATAGAATTGTTTAAATTGCTTCTTTATTTCACTCACACATAACCATTGCATATGTTTTTGAGTTTAAATATGTCATATCTTTAATTTTGTTCACTAGTAGGTAGGAAGAGGGAGAATGAATCATTATGTTTTAGCTTACTATTTGCTATGGTTTACTACCACATATTCTGATTGAAGCTGACTTATGAATATGAGAACAAATATGCACTGAACACTTTCTTTTTAAGGATGCAACTTCATATCTTCTTTTTCAACTTAACATTTATCAGATATTTATAGAATCCCTCAAATCTTAAATTATGAGACATGCCATATATTGTTTGAAATATACATTCTTCTTTCTCTGCATTTCTTTGCATGTGCCCACTATTCAAACCACAGACACATATCCAAAGCTATAGCATCTGACCTCTCAATTAGAAATTGTATCACTCAGTAATGTATGACAAATATATGGATGAATAGTATTGATTCCAAAAGTGTATTTCAGTTTTTGATGTAGGTATGTAAAAATAAATCAAATTCACATAGAAGATACCTGATGCAAATTAAAAATTTATTAGGTAATATATAACTCACTGATAAAAAAGAGAAATGGGATATGAACAAAATTACTGTTAGTGCAATATACAAATAGATGTGGATACCTTGATTTTACTATTCTTCCTTTTAAATTGCTATACTTTATGATTTCCAAATCAAATTGTTTCCTTGCAGCTGTTTGAAGAAAAGAAGCAAACAAACTTTCAGTTTGGATATTATTTAAATATTTAATTTGGGCATTAAAATTATTTAATTTCCTAGAGACCTTCAAACTACTAGAAGAGAAGATAGGAAACATGATCCAGCACATAGGCATAGGAAAGTATTTCCTTAGCAAGACTATATTTGCTGAGGAAATGGCACCAGGAATTAACAGATGGGTTTACATGAAATTAGAAAGCTTCTATACAGCAAAGCAAACAATCAACAGAGTTAAGGGAGAGCCTACAGAATGGGATAGAATCTTTGCATCATAAACTTTGGACAGAAGACTAATTTAAGAATATACAAAGAACTTAAGAAAGCAAATACCAAGACAACAAATAACCCAGTACTCAAGTGGACAAAGGAAATGGACAGTTCTCAAAGGAAGAAGTTTGAAGGGCCAAGAAACACATGAAAACATGCTCAACATCTTTAAACATTAGGCAAATGAAAATCAATACTACACTTAGATTCCATCTCAGTCCAGTAAGAATGGCAAAGTTCAACAATAACAAAAATAATAATAGCAAATGCTGGTGAGGATATGAAGAAAAAGGAACGCTTTTACACTGTTAGTCAGATTGTAATGTAGTTCAACCACTTTGGAAATCAACATGGAGATACATTAGAAAAGAAAGAATAGAACTGCCATATGACCCAGTATACTACTCCTGGGAATATACTCAATGATGTCATTATACCACAGAGACACCTGCATTTCTATATTTAATGAAGCATTCTTCACAATCGCAAGCGTATGGAATCGGTCAAGATGTCCATCAACAGAGGAATGGGTAAAAAAATGGTGTAGTATAAAAAAACAATGGCATATTATTCAGAAATGAAAAATAATGAAACAATGTCATTTACAACAAAATGGATGGAATTGGAGAATATCATCCTAAGCAACAAACCCAGGCCCCTAAGAGAAATACCATATGTTCTCATATGTTGGATTTAGGTCTAAATTAAAGGAAGAAAAAAAACTATAACTAATAGATATATTAAAAAGAACAAACAGGCTTATCTATCAACGGAAAATATGAGTAGAAAGGAGGGACAAGTCTAGGGCAGAGCAAAGATTGTGGAAGTGGGAATGGGGAGGAGAAATAATACAGAGGTTTAAAAATGAGGAGAATACAATCTCAAGTTATATGATGCAACTACATGAATATATGGGAAAAAATGGGGAGATAGCCCATAATTGCATATTATTTTTACCACATATTAATCAAAAGGTTTAATACATTATGTAAGTTGATATAAGTGTAACCAAAAATGATGTAGTAGATGCACAATGGAAATAGCAAAAACTTTACTACTGTGTTCCCCACTAATATTTGTCAATAAAAAATAAAATTGTTTCTTTCTGTCTTTGTAAATATAGAAGGTGTTTTTCACTTCACCTCTCGAGAGGATTTGCACTAAATTTTATGTATTTATTTATTTATTTATTTATTTGCAATTCTTGGAATCAATGGGCTAAATTTTAATCTCACAATAAAGGCCAAAAGAGTGGTTGTACATAAATAACTTAATTTTACTTTAGTTTTCTCATGAAAATATGATTGCTAGATTAGGTTTCTGTGATTCCTTATTCCATATTCATTTCTGATTATCCTTTGATATAACATTTCATATGTTCACAAGAAATGATTAGTTTCCAATTGTCAACACTTGACATGATTATGAGAATTTGAGGGTGTACAAAGTATTTTTGACATACAGGCTTTTTTCTACTTTTCTGGAGGTAAGCAGTTAAAAGAAAAAAGAATTTAAGTGATCATAAATAACCTTACTTTGTTGTCTGAAAGAAAACCACACTTGAAACTTATAGAATATTATTAAGTTCATTGGGTTAAAATGAGAAACTTTTGAAGAATATCCATCTTGAGAAACTCAGCCAAAAGCACTTATTTTTTCCATACAGAAACTACAAATTGAGATACTTTTTTGTTCTCTTTTAGGAGATTGACATCCTATCCATTTCTTTTATTTTACTTTCTTTTTCTTTTCTTTTTTTTTTTTTTTACTTTTTCATTTCTTTTCTCCCTCCTCTTCTTCCTCCTCCTCTTCTTTATCTTCTGTTTTTTTTTTTTTTTTAACAAGGCATGTTTAGGAATATGAGCTTCTGTGGCTTACAAAAAAGCTTATCTTTATTTTGCTTTAGATAGTTTTTAAACAGAATAAAGAGCACAAGAAATAATGAGTACCAAGTCTACTTGAATCCAGTGACAACAACAAAATCATGCCTTCTTCTGGCTTTAAATATATGTGAAGAATCAATCCATTCTGTTAAATAATTTTTCTACTCTGTGAAAACAGCCTGTAGGCATTTGTTGCAGGTTGATAAATCTGAATCCTAGAAATGTTACCAAAAATCAGCAGGGAAAAAAAGTCACATCAGGCGAACTGAGAAGATAGTTGACTAAATAAGAATGATGTCCTTTATCTGTAATTGAAGACATAGTTGGTGTCCTGTGGGCTGTTGTCCACCTATGGATGTGTGTGGCTAAGACTTCAGAATATCTTTATGCTCAGTGCTGCAAACATTTTTGTATTAGTTACAACACTTAAAAATGGGGAGGTTGCACTGTATGAACTTTCCCTTTTTCTGAAAAAAAAATGGAGAAATGTAGTAACAATGATTCTCATCTGTCAGCCACCAGCTGAAATGAAGTAATGGAACCCTACTCCTTTTCCTTTGTAACCCTCTCCCCCCTTCACTGGGCCAATCTTTATTCTCAGCAGCACTCACTCTTTCCTCTCGCTTTGTGGTTTCTAGCACCTGATTTACTACAGATGGTACTTGAGCTATCCCGTTAAGCATTTGAATTTTGCTTCCTAGTTTATAACCAACACTATTTTAAGATACAGATTAGTTTAATGCACTATCAGATATATGGTGTTTGTTATGTAAGCAAGAGCAAACCAGTAGTTTTGCAACACCTGTTCTCTTTAGTTTATAAACAATATGAGAGTAACTGAATATTGCTCTGATTCTCATCTCCTTTATTTGGTGTTGCTTCTTTTTATAAAACACATGTTCTCCACAATCCTAGCTGGCTAGTTGAGCTGTTGCTGTTGTTAAGTGCCATCCAGTCAGTATCCCACTCATAGCCACTCTGCGTACAACAGGCAAAACAGTATTGTCAGTATTTCTTTGCTGTTCATAGGGTTTTCAATGGCTGATTGTGTTTTGGTACTGGGTTGCCAGATCCTTCTCCCAAGCCTGCAGTACCTGGTATTCCCAGATAGTCTCCTATCGAAGTACTAACCAGGCCCAACCCTGCTTAGATCTGATGGCATCCGGCAACACAGTGCTACGCTGCAGGCAGCTAGTTGAGCAGAGGGCTTTAAAAAGCATCCATGGCTTACATTTCAGAAATATTTGGTTTGCTTACTTTCTTTTCTTGTATGTATGTTGTTTTAAAGGGAACTTCCTTTAGTAGATTGTTTTCTGAAAAGTGTTTTCTCTGAAGGTTGTTACCTTTTGCATTAAGCACCTGACAAAACGAAGTCAAAAATAAATAAAAATCCAAACCTGCTGAACATACACATCAAGAACACAGTCCTTTCAGATAGACCTATGAATTCACACTTGCCAATTTGTTCCAGTAGTCCAGGCCTTGAGAATATTCAGCGTGAATGAAATATCTCCTGATAGTGCATAAAATATGCTTATGGTAAATACTGACATATCTTTAAAATGCAGCAGAATATTTGGATAAATTTTAGTTGTGTACACTGAAAGAACAACAGATTCTCTAATGTGTAGTTTTCTTCTCTGAACACTTCTTTTTTGTACTAGCATGAACTATTAATATTTCCCTGGGTTAGTGAAAATACAGGATTTCTTAGTAGGTGGCAGACACTATGTGGAGAAAATGTTCCCTTTATATTTCTTCAGGAATTTGTGTCTAAATCCATCTTCTAGATGGTCATTTAGTTTATCACTCTCTGCCTACTGCAGAGTTCTCAGAACATAAAACTATATAGATGTCAAGTGATGCTTAAATAATCACCTCAATCCTCTAGCATGAAAGAGCTTCTAGAAAATGAATTTAAGGTTATCATAGGGTATCTTTGTTTACTTGTTTTCCACAAGTATAATAGCACATTACTCTGTGAGCAGCAGTTGTAGGCAGTAAACTTTATAAGTCTAAGTTAGATTCCTATAACTTACACTACACTTTGCTCCTTTTCCTTAATATGTGAACTTTTGTTACTTACTTACCCTCTATAAGCTTTAGGATTCTTCTGTGTACATGACACCGATACACATTATTTAGTGTTACATTAACTTTAAATGGGTATTTTATGTAAAACATACAACTAAGGGCCAAATACATTTATAAACATTTCAGTATTTACATACACACAAACATATATGTATTTGCGTGTGTATATAAATGTATGTTGTATTTCTATCTTATGTAGCAACTTACATCATACAATATAAGTTATAATAAAATGAAATTCTAAGGGCCATGAAGAGGAAAGAAACTGATATTTTGGGAAGATAAGTGAGCTAAACTGGTTGTGTCTTGCATTAGGGTTTAACTGTTTTCAATGAAAGTTTGTACATGTCTCCACCTTGATCTTGTAATAGGAGAAAGGCAGAATTATTCCAGCAATAAGGCAGTGGGAAATGAAAACCCAGCAAGCTTTCTGCTGCCAAGTGTGAGATGGTATATAGTTGTTTCTAACGTTTATGTAGGACTTCATTTAATGTCAAAAACCAGACTTTTGTGCAAATGCAGACATGTTTGTTGAATAATCCCCATGTGCACTTTCACATTCACTCTTCCCTACCTAGCTTTGCTCCTTGGCAGACTGACTTCTGTGGACTCATGCTTCTGAACTTTGACTTCATTGGGCCAATTGGGACAAAGGGAGAAGACACTGGTTTGTAGCTTCCTCTCTGAAGGATTGTAGTTTGTCAATAGCTGTGTTCCTTGGCCCAGGCAATGGCTCCTGCTGTACTTCCTCTCTGGCCAAAATCTGGCTAGATCTGGGTTGAACCATTCAGGGCCAGATGAGGCAGGGGCTCTAGCCCTCACTTGCCCCAGCATCTTTCACAGTCCTAGCTGCCTTCCTTCACCCAACTCTCTTCTTTATATAGTTGCTTCATTAATATCCCCATAATCACGCCTTTTGAATGTGCCACCTGATTCATGGCAGGACTTTGAGTGATAAAAATGTCTTCAGTGAAACGAAATTAATGATTTCTCTGTAGAGAAGAAGGAATCATAGACTGTTTCACTCCAGGGATCAATAGCACTTAATGTCTCTATTTCTAAAGCCAAGACAAGTGCTAAATGATTTGTCTGAATTTTTGTCTCTCTGTGATTCAGAGGTTATAAAAATGGTACACCTGTGTGTATGTATAGACTAACTTTTTGGCATAAAAGCATAGTAAAGCTACAGTGTACATTTGAGAATGACTGGGATGGCCATGTAAAGGAAAGTAGCTCAGGGAGACAGTAGGTAGCAACATTCATTTGGAGACAATTGTGTATTTTAGGGAAGATCTGAGAATAACTAACCACTTTGGAAGAAAGAAGTACTAAAGAAAAAAACCTTAAAATTATATAATGGGCATTATATTATAATGGTTAATGTTCAGTTTATCAGCTTTGCGATCTTGGGCAAATAAGTTAATCTTTTTGAGTCTCAATCTCTTTGTCATCTCTTCTTTACGAGAAATTTAGAAGAAAACACTGAACTCACAAACTTATTGAAAGGAATAAGTTTATATATAATATATGATTTATATATAATATATGATTTATATATGTATATACATGTATACATTATATATGTATATATACATATATAAATCATATATATTATAAATAATTTTATATATTTATATAATAAATTTATATAATATATATATCTTTTTTTTGAGACAGGGTCTTACTAAGTTATGTAGCCTGCGTCTGGCCTCAAACATGTGATCCTCTTGCCTCAGCCTCCCTAGTCTCTGGGATTATATACACATCAGTATACATATGTTTATAATCCCATTATATACATGTATACAGGTATCTATGTGTATAGATATAGATAGCTATATCTATATCTATCTATCTATATAGGTAGATATATAGATCTATCTATCTATCTATATATCTATAAAGATCTATATCTATGCACTATACATATATATCTGTATTCTATGCACTATACATAGATATTCTATGCACTATACATAGATATTATATATCTATAGATATCTATATAGATATCTATAGATCTATCAATATATAGATATGGATATCTATATATATATCTATATATCTATATAGATATCTATAGATATCTATCTATATAGATA
>VMDO01010358.1:0-72041 GCA_007922755.1 Pedetes capensis
GAGGAGGAGAAGGAGAGAGAAAAGAGAAAAGGAAAGAAAAGGAAAAAATGTAAGTAACAGGTACTTGGATTTATAGATTAGAGTTTAACCAAAATTCCATTAAGTGATCTTCAGCCCAGTTAGAAAGCTAGCCTAAAAGATTTTAAAATAAGTCATGTGTTTAGTCATGAATCAAATTGGGCACCTGTGAAATAAAGAGACATCAACATTGTGGAAGTGAGAGGGCCACATATCTGGAGTTAGAGAGTATGGGTCCAAATTCCAGTCAAGTTCCCCATATAACTTTGGGAAATTATTTAGGGAGTCTAATTCTCAGTCTCTTTAAGATGAAATGGAGAATATGATACGTAGTTTCCAATGTTATTAGTATGACATAATAGAATATATGACTATTACACGTGGTAACATTGGCACATAGTAGTACATCAGTAAGTGATAGAATTACAAAATCATATTCTTTTCTGCCTAAGAGACTAAGGGAGGAACCTCACAGAGAATAAATATTAGTAAATACATTCAATGTTCTTTTTCTCAGAAGACTTTATTGAGAGGAGAAGGGAGCAAAGATTTTCATCAGTTCCAGAGGGTACTTCAGACCCCAAATATCTAAAAAATAGTCTGTCTTGAGACAGTGTATATTAAATCTTGATTGTCATCAAGCACAAGATCATTGGAACTACTAATAATCCTAAAATCTGTTATAATACAGTATTTAAAGAAAGTAGAGGTTTAACAACATCTGCTGTTTACTACTGTGAGTTCAAATCATTAAGTCACGGCGATGTTAGAAAATTCTAGTTCTGATGCATGTTTTACCTAAAATTGATTTCCTTGACTTTTTGCACCCATTGATTTACCAAAAGACATGAGTTTTTCACCTAGTTTTCCTGAGAAAAGATAGGCAAAGAACAGGTAACTTATTTTGGTATTGTAGTAGCTACTAAACTGGACAGTTATAACACAGGAGGGCAGTCACTGTACCCTGAGGCAGTAATGGGCATGGGCATACCTCAGATACCTCACAGTGGTATTGGGAAAGAAAAGGGAAGTTGCGGAAAACAAAATTATCAGAGGACTAATTTCCAGAACTTACAAAGAACTCAAGAAGGCAACCCACAAGACAACAAATAATCTAATACACAAGTGGGCAAAAGAACTGAATAGACAGTTCTCAAATGAAGAAGTTAGTAAGGCCTTGAAACACATGAAAACATTCTCAATATCCCTAGCCATTAGGGAAATGCAAATCAAAACAACTCTGAGATTCTACCTTATTCCAGTAAGAATGGCCAAGATCAATAAAACAAATAACAAATGCTGACAAGGTTGTGGAGAAAAGGGAACCCTCTTACACTGTTGGTGGGGCTGTAGATTGGTTCAATCACTTTGAAAATCAATATGGAGATACCTCAGAAAACTAAAAATAGAACTGCCATATGACCCAGTTATACTTCTACTAGGAATATGCTCAAAGGGAGATGAGTCATCATACCACAGAGACACCTGAGTCTTCATATTCAATGCAAACTTTTCACAAAAGCAAGGCTATGGAATCAACCAAAGTGCCCATCAACAGAAGAATGGACAAAAAAAATTATGGTACATATACACAATGGAATACTACTCAGCAATTAAAAAAAAATAAAATAATGTCATTTGCAGTAAAATGGATGGAACTGGAGAACATCATCTTAAGTGAGCTAATACAAGCCTAAAAAGAGAAATATCATATGTTCTCACTCATATGTGGGAGCTGAATCAAACTTAAAGGAAGGGAAAAAATCCTATATTTAAATTGAAACATAATAAAAGTCTCAATTAAACTTAACATGTTGTTGTTGTTAGGTGCCATCGAGTAGGTATCCGACTCATAGCGACCCTCTGTACAACAGGGGAAACACTATTGTCAGTGCTTCTCTGCTGTTCATAGGGTTTTCAATGGCAGATTGATTTTTGGGAGGATGTTGCCAGGTCCTTCTCCCAAGCCTACAGCTTCTGGTGTTCCCAGACAGTCTCCCATCCAGGTACTAACCAGGCCCAACCCTGCTCAGCTTCTGAGATCTGATGGGATCAGATGCCACAGGGCTACAGCTGCAGGCTAAACTTAGCATAGAAGGGACAATTTAAGGAGTCAAAGGAAGGAGGGAGGGATCTAGCAGAGAGAAGTGAAGATTGGAGAAGATGGGAGGAGGAGGAGGGTCAATGAGGACAGGTGAAGACAGAGAAGTCAATCTCAATGTAAACAGCACAACTTTATGAGTGTGTTGGAAAAAAGGGGGAAGATAGAAAAACTAAAACCTACTAGAATAGCTAAAATTAAAAAAAAATTAAAATAATAGTAATAATAACAAAGGCTGGCAATAATGCAAATGGACTAGACCACTCATTTAATACTGTTGGGTATGTAAAAAGGTAAATCACTATAGAAAAAAGTCTGGACTTATATCAAAATTGGGATGCATGTACAGAGATAAATATTCTCCCAAAATACATACAAGTAGAAAGGAGACCACTGATGGGGGGTGGGAATAGGGGAGGAGGGTCATGAGAGGGTAAGGGGGAAGTTATATGAACAATGTGCAATGAAATGTATATATGGAAAGTCATAATGAAACCCATTATGTTGTACATTAAAAGTTACCAGTAAAAAAAATTATCACATCTTATAGTTTTGTGTGCTGAGATTTAGCTTAGTTGGTAGAGTGCCGCTCTGCAGTCTCTGAGGTCCGGAGTTCGATTCCCAGCAATGCAAAAGTGGGAGAAGGACATGGCAACCCACTCCCAAGGCAGTCCTGAAACAATCTGCCATTGAAAACCCTATGAGGGTCGCTATGAGTCGGACACAACTCCACGGCACCTAACAACAATAATAACAACAACAATAGTTTTATGTGAAAGAAGTTCTGGTCATAGTATCAAAATCACCTTTTATTATTGTTGTTGTTTTTGTTGTTTCATTTTCTCAGATATTCTCATTATTATACAAACATCAACAATTTGATAACCATTTTTAAAAAATATTTCAGCTCTAATGGCAGAAAGCTATTTTCTGAGGTAGTAAACAAGAAGACATGCTTCAAATGAATTTAAAGTATCTTTGTGCTTAAATGACTCTAGAAAAAATGTACAAATCAGAATCTCTTTAAAACACATAAAGGAAAGAGCAGCCAGGTGGGAAATTAAAAGTCGAAAAGCAAAAGCAAGAGCAGCTTCAGATGCCCACAAAGGAGAGATGCAGGTGGAGTTGTTAGTTAGAAAAGGAAACTAGAGGATTTTCCTTGACACTGTATTTGCTTTGCAAGCACACAGTTTTTCCTTAGAGAATAAATTTAGTTAGAGAAGTTTGACACTAGGAGGTGGAAGGAGCTCTGAACAAGAGTATTAAGGAACTAAAGACCCTAAAAGACCCCCCAAAAAATCCAATATTTATTTGCATATAAACATGTATTGTAATCCCTAATTGAGAAGGGAATAAAAATTAAAAATTACATACTTAGCTGAGAACTTTACCCAATAGCTTTTTTATTACAAGAAGCTAAATTTAATTAAGGGTCAATATTTATTGATTGCCAGAAAGATGGTAGGCACAGAACCTTGTACTTTGTAGAAACAAGCTATGCTCTCTGCCCTCTTGCCACTTAATTAAAGTCAAAAGGGAAGATAGACCTGTACAAAAAAAGTGATGTGATTGGCCGTAGGAAAGGGGGCTAGCTAAGTGGAAATTTAACCTGGTATAGTAGGTCAGGGAAGGCTCCCTGGGAAGGTGACATTTCAGCAGGTGTTACTTAGGCAAAAACTGGGAGGAAAGAGATGAGAGAGATGGAGAGAAAATAAAGATAAGAAAATCTCCTGGCAGAAAGAACTCACTGTGAGAAAATCAGGAAGTAGAACCATAGTAGTCTGTGTCAGGTAAGAAGCTGAAAACCCATAAACTCAAACATACTTTCGTTGTGGAGAAGCTGCCATGGCTATCTCTAACGAAGGAGAGAGTAGCAGCCCTGGGAGAGGAAGGAGTGAGGCTTTTATGGGCTTTAGGTGGAAGTGGTGGGGAGGAGTGATTGACGTGTTACATCAGGATAGGTATGAAGTGGGTGGGTAGAGGGTTCTGATAGTCTAGAAGAGGGAAAAGGAAGTAATCATCAGTTGCCACCCTAGGCATATTTTTGGGTCAGGTTTTGGTGGGATTTTTGGCAGGCTTTTTGAGGGCTGGGGAATAATGGTAGAAGGCACTATGTTATAGAAAGGTGCCATTTTGTAACAGGTCCTGCCTAATAGTCTGAGGAGCTTATGAAATCCAATCTGAAGGAAAGAGTATGTATGAGGGTCTGTAAGGAACCTGGTCATTTTAACAATGAGAATTAGGAATTGTTTCACAAGTATTAGGCACCATCAGACAGGAACTTCAGAAAGCAGTAACCTGGAAGGCTGGAAAAACGAAGAGAAGGAGAAAGGGTTATTAGAATCTGGAAGCTTTAAGGACTCCGAGCTGGCACCCTAAAAGCTAAAGAAAGGGTTCTGAGCAGAAGATCCCGATTGTGTCTGATGGGGAACATGAGGAGACTGGCAGAAACCCGTGACTGCTACAGTGAAGAGCTGTTACTGATGTGGTACTGCACAACCAGGAAAAACACTCAAAGTAGCCCTGCGCTACAATCAGGGGCACCTGATGGTTACCAGGAGTATCTCATCCATATGCTATGATGGCAAAACTTGGAGGCTGTGAACCTAGGCTGGGTGAAGGAAAGCAGTGATTTGAACTGGAGTAGTACACAACAGTTATTTAGAAGATGGAATCACAAAAGATTAGTGAAGGATTAGATTGGAAACAGAAGAAACAAAGACAACTCAGATTTCACTTAAGTCAGTAGGTGGTGGTGATGCCCTTAAGCAATGCAATGGGATGAGTTTAATTTGTGACAAACTGAGCACCAAAGACCTGAGACATTCAAGCAGGAGGAGGGGTTAGGGTCTGGGAAGCATTTATGATCTAGAAACAGTTTTGGAAATCATAGATGAGACAGGTGGCAGCTGAAGTTATGGAAATGAGTAATATGGCTAGGAGAGTACACAGTTCACAGAAGAGGATGCAATACAGAACACTGGAGGAAACTTTTAGAGGATGCTGTATAAAATGTGGGCTTGATGGGATGTTTTGTTTTAATCAGGATTTTACTATGTCGTCCAGGCTGGCCTTGAATTTGTGATCTTCCTGCCTCTGCCTCCCAAGTGCTGGGATTACAGGCATGTGCTGCCACACCTGGCTTGAGTTTCTTAATTGAGTCCAGTTTAAATTTTCTCATTGTTCATCCACACATTCAGCTGTGAGCTGAATTATCCTTGGAATAGGAGAAATAGCAACATATCAACAGGACAGAAAAGAGTAACCTTATCAATCAAGATTATTGTGTTTTTCACTAAGCCATTTAAATCTGACAGAAGTGTAAAATTTGCTGCTGAATAAAATCACCAAATTATTCCTTTTTAATCAACTACTATCCTCCACCACTGGAAGAAATGCAAATAAATCTGGAAATGTCCCCCTTTTTATATTAATACTTGAGTTTACATTTTATTTATTACTCTATTTTATATTTTATATTATTTTATATTAATACTTGGATTTATGCTTGGATTTACCCACATATTTTCATGATCAAAACTAGTGTTTCAATAAAATATTATTAAACTATTTTATTCTCCATTATTTTACCTTTCATTCAATCCCTTCAATTTCCATCCTGAACTAGAAACATTTCACTTTGACCAACGCCTACTGTGAATGTCTAAGGGTGCTCTTGATTAGCCAAGTAGTGAAAGGGACACCAGTCAGGGCTCTCCACTCCTCATACTACTGTAGAGAGGAAAGTACAGCCTCTCTCAAGAAAAGTAAGGTATGGAAAAATGAACCCAAGTGTTTTGCTCTTCTGCTTGTTTAAAATCTGGACACCAAGAAGAGCTTCCATTTCTGCTTTCCATTTTGAAAGCAACTTAAATGGAGAGAGTAGGTAAAGAGGTGGGCTTTGCCTTTTTCTTTTAATCTAGATTGACATTTCTAACTATTCCTAAAGGACGATGAGAAAGTCAGATCTTTGCAATAATTAGACATAGATAAAGTAACAAATACAAAGTTTTATGCCATTTTTACTATTGAAGTTTTTAAGCTTACTAGAATGAAATCAGTGCCTGCAGCTGTACCAGCCTGGCATCTGATCCCATCAGATCTTGGAAGTTAAGCAGGGTCAGGCCTGGTTAGTACTTCGATGGGAGACCACCTGGGAATACCAAGTGCTGTAGACTTGGGAGAAGGACCCAGCAATCTACTCCCAAAAAACAATCAGCCATTGAAAACCCTGTGAATAGCAGAGAAACACTGATATAGTGCCGGGCATGGCACATACTGTGGGGGAAGTGTTTCATCTGTTGTATGTAGGGTCACTATGAGTCAGACCTGACTCAGAGGCACCTAACAACAACAAGAATGAAATCACAAACTCCAAGTGATTGGCAAAAAGTTTTATTTGACCTTTATGGCTTTTTTTCCTCCAAATCATCTTACAAAGTGTTGTGAAATAGTGACAATCTCCGGAACTCCTCATTTTACTTGTCCTGGGCTCCTAAGTCTCTTTCATAGATACTACTGCAATGGTTGAAAAAGGCCAAGGGGTGTGGGAAAACAAAGCAGGGCTTGCTTCATCATTTTAAAACATCAGAACGAAAATATATTATGTACATAAATACAAACTCAGAGTTTCCAAAGTGGATATAATTTGCACAGCTCAAATGTTTGATATCTAGATATATTTGTAACATCTCAAAGCTCTCTGTGCTGATTTTTTAGACAGATTTTACAGAACCCAGCTTAAGTTAACAGAAGTTGTAAATTATGTCTAAGTGGAATTTATAAACAAAAGTTAAAGTTGAGCATGCAAGGGAATATTGAAAAGTTTGCATAATGCTGTCAACATCTACAGTGCCAATGTTCATCCTTTCTTTTATTATTAGCTGAACTTTTTTCTATATACATGGATATATGTCTAAGTAAGTATGTGTGTACAGATTTATGTTTTCAAATGAAACAAAGCTGTGCAGTTATTATTGCAGGGGTCGCCTGGTCTTTTAGAGCACGTGCTTCCTTGAGCCTATTAAAGTACAGTACTGACATTTCCCTCTTGTAGCTTTGTGAGTGTGATCTGACCTGAGCTTGTGTTTCTGGGAAAGTACCTGGAGAATACCAATTTAATTTAGAAACTGCTCAACTTAAGTGTTTGGTAGGGTTTGACAGCATTGCATAGGTGATCAGATTCGCTCTCAAGATACTGCAAATAGTTGGAAATGTTGCCAAAGAGTTTACATTGAATGTCCTTTTCCTACAAAGGAATTGGTTTTAAGCATGATTTAAATTTAGAACATGTGCCATATTTCAGTGTTTGGTTACATTACAGAATTTAGATGTTAGCACCCTGCTTTCCAACTATTTTAATACCTGGTATGGGCTTTTTCTTCCATTGCAATCCTTGTTATTCTGTTGCACACTATTAAGCTAATGGCCTAACTGGAAATTCTGATGTCATTTGTTGTAATGTCATGTTGTTGTTGTTGTTGTTAGATGCCATAGAATCAGGTTCAACGCACAGTGTTCCTATGTACAATAGATGAAACACTCTTGACACTGTGCCATGCCTGGCACTCAGTCAGTGAGTGCTTCTCTGTGATTTATGTGGTTTTTCCATGGGTGATTGTTTTGGGAGTGGTCTGCCAGGTCCTTCTCCCAAGTCTACAGGAACTGGTGTTCCCAGGCAGTCTCTCACCAAAGGACCAACCAGGCTTGACCCTACTTGGCTTCCTAGATCAGAAAAGATCAGATGCCAGTGTGATACAACTGTAGATATTTGTTATGTCATAGAGATGAACAATTATTTCTCCTTGTTGAAATGCTGTAAAAGTGTTAAAACAATATTTTTGGGATATTTCTTTCCCTTCTATAGGCTTTTCCTTTCTATTACAAAGTCAAATTTTCAAATATGTATAAAAATACACATATGCAATTTTGTAGCTGGTTGAGCCCTGTAATGCCTTCATACATACACACACATAAAATCACAAGATAATTTGTTCTTTCCCAATCACCACTCCTATCTAAAAAGCAAGCATACACAAATTTTATTGAATGTATACCATATATATATACTATATTGTATACACTACATATATATGTGTACTATATATATATGTACACTATATATATATGCACACACACACACACACACACACACACACACACACACACATATACACATATATCCAAGTAGACTGGGGTTTAGCTCCGTTGGTAGAGTACTACTCTGCACTTTCTGAGGACCTGGCTTCAATCCCCGGCACTGGAAAAATGGGAGAAGGATGAGGCAATCCACTGCTGAAATAATCCCAAAACAATCAGCCATTGAAAACCCTATGAAGGTCGCTATGAGTTGGACATGATTCGATGGTACCTAACAACAATACATATTGGTACTGGGGATTGAACTGAAGGTCTTGTACATGCTAGGCAAGCAGTACACCCCCAAGCTATACCCCAAGGCACAATATATCTTAAATAATATTATATATTGTACTGAAATTAATAGGGAAAAAAGCGTTCTGGTCTAGATGAAAATTTGTTTCCACCAATAACTAATATAATGTTATTTCCAAGGATAATCAAACTTTTTTTTTCCTTTTGATGATACTCCATGGAAAGAAAAGGTCATTTAGTTCAAAAATTGGGCTGTTTCTTCTAAAGCATACTATCAGCTTGCTTTGCTGACTGCCTTTTTATTGAATCCATATTTTGTATTTTAGTGGTCCTTTAAATTCTTTCAGCTTCTAAGCATTTCTTTGAAAATATCTTGTGAATATTAAAGGAGAAAAATAGCACTAAGAGTCTTGCAAATCTCCCATATTTTCTAAATCAGGACAGAAATGTCTTTTGGTTTTGTTTTGCTTTGTTTACTTTTTTGTTTTGTTTTGTTTTGTTTTTAAAGAAAGGATAGAACATTAACACATGACAGCAGTGAGATTACACAGATAGATTTTTTAGTTCTTTTATCTAGTAAACATCCTAATGATCTACTTCAAAGGCAGGCGAGGAAGAAGCCTCCCTATCCTCCTCCCTGAATGAGAGGCGAAGCTCTTTACCGCTCATATGGGAGATATGAGGAGCCTTTGAATGGATCATTGCTTTTTATGACTAGTAATGAGGTGAGAAGTATTCTAGTGTGTGGCACAGACCTTCATTAAAAAGCGTGAAACAGAATGGCTTACCGTTAAAAGAGGTAATTTGTTCTAACATAGTTGCTAACTTGTGCTGTAACTATGCCAGTTAACAGCACTATATTTTCCACAGGATTCCTGAATGCATTTGTGTGCAATTATTCTACCCATACAAACTTCAGGGATTTTTCCAATAGCTGGTATTAACTAGTTGACAATGCTTAGTCCTTCCATGGAAAGTACACAGCTCTAGAGTTAAAAAGGGGCAAAAGAATCTAGAGATGTTCTCATTCTCCTTCCAATGCCAAAGAGTTCTTATAAAATCACAAATTCATAGAACCCAAACTTAAATGAATACCATTTGCCTGAAAGGTAATATCAGAAGTAATAGTTAACTAGCTTAATAACTATAAAGCTTAAAGTTTTCAAATATGTATTAGAATTGGTAGAGACCACAAGAAAAAACAATCAGATTTGATCATTTCAAGTCCTCCACTTAAAAACAGAAAGAAAAATTGGAAAGTGTGAGCAATAATTTTGCTACATTTCTGAGGCAATTCTGCCCATAACAGAACTTGAAGTTCTACAACCTACCAAGATTACTTACTTGCTTAGGCTCTTACGGGGGAATATTGGACGAAAATTTTATTCATGGAAAAATCATTCTACTTACAGAAACATAACATAAAAACATAACATGTCTTTTCCACATGACCAGATATCAAAGGAGAAAATTCTATAGGATAGGATGGCTAACTTTTGGACGGGAACTAGAATTTGGCTATATCATATGGGAAAACTATTTTATAAGTGACAACTTTTTAGGACAGGTTTATTGCTGCACTGAAAATGTCATAAAACTTTTGGAAGGGAAAAAAACTCATATGAATTTTCTTGAAAAACAATAACACATTCCCTTTCTCATAAAATATGCCCCAATTATAACAGATGACACAATTTTGTTGGAGCATATACATATTAATTAAATACAATTGATATGCCACTATAGACTAAAAATGGAGACTTAATTTTATGCAACAAAAAATCTTTGCAGTGAGACAGGAACTATCAGTGTCTATCTGCTCAATGGAATTTCTGAGATTTAGCAACTCAGGAGAAGTTCAGTTTTGCACTATTCACTATTATTTCATTCTTGCATATTAGATATTTGATGTTTTGAAAAAAATATTTACAATTACAGTTTAGTACATTATTCTGGCTTCAAAAATACTGTCAAACTTAATAGAAACCAGGCTGTGAGCCTATAATAAATGTAATAGGCTCAGCTTGTCCTTTCTATTTCGTTTTATGGGGTTTTCAAGAAAGTCTATGAAAGAAATTCTAATTGCAATTGCTCCTAACAAATGCTCAGGTTCTTTTAGCCTCAGAGAGGAAAATGGTACCCCCAGGCTATGTGGCAGGCTCAACGATTTGGTGCTCCTTTTTTGTTTTTAAGCTAACTTAAGTATGTCAGTATAGTAACAAAGATCATATTTACAAAATGCCCAGTCCTCACCATTGTACCATAAGAAGTCAAATCAGATATGGCTGTTGTGGGAACACAAAGTACCATCTTATCCTATGCTAAATTCACTAGTCTGGAATATTGTCCAGAGAGAATCTTTTTATCAATGTCTGAGTAGTTACCCTTAATGAATAGAACTTTAGCTTTCCTCAATTTAACCCAAGTGTGGAGACTCTGAGTTAATAGGTGACAAGTAGGCAAAAAACAAATCTGGAAACAGACATGGGCAAAAATACACTAAAGGGGATAGAGTATTAAAGCTTTACTTTGCAATGTCTCATTTCTATCTAACTAGAGAAACTAAGGCTCTTGAGACTCATAAAAAGAAGCAATACAAAGATTAACTGAATACAGTGTGAAATGAAAATATTTCCTTGAAACTGTTCTTAGCTAAGCTTGTTTAATTCCCTTATGACATCATGACTTCCTATTATTGGGAATTCCCTTAGCTTCATGTCAAATACCTCCACTTATTGGTATCTACTCTCAAGATTTCTCTGCAATGATTTTTTAAATGCATCATAAAACAAGTGTAAAAACCCAAAAACATAACATATATTGGACAGAAAATAGTTATCCAAATATGTTGAGACTAAACACTATGTAGTGAAACATGGTGCCTGCAGCTGTTGCATTGAGACATCCAATCCCTTCAGATCTTGGAAGCAAAGCAGGGTCAGGCCTGGTTAGTACTTGGATGGGAGACCGCCTGGGAACACCAGAAGCTGTAGGCTTGGGAGAAGGACCCGGCAACCCACTCCCAAAAATCAATCTGCCACTGAAAACCCCATAAATAGCAGAGAATCACTGACAATAGAGTTTTTTCTATTGTACATAGGGTCGATATGAGCCAGACACTGATTTAATGACACCTAACAACAACAACAACAAATGGAACATGAAGCTGAGCAGAAAAAAAAAAAAAACAGCTAAAATATTCCAAAGCATAAACCTGCACTTGAGAAAAGTTTTATTGGGAGAACACTAGTGGTTATATTTTCATAAGACAGTTTTGAAGCCATTTAAGAAAATGGCCACATGCTCCAAAGCTCTGGTAAGTGTGAAGGTTGGCAGGGGTGCAGGAATCCCCATCAGTGATTAAAACTACTTGAACAATTGATGTGACAGCATGATTTTCTCTGCATGGGCATCTCTACTTCAATATAATTAAAGCAATAGAATACATGGGAATATCTAGGAAATCATCTAATTTTATTCTGCCTCACCAAAGTGTCTGAGAACTGGGGAGTAGAAAGGAAGATAGATACATACACTTGGAATTGGCCAGGCATGATGGTGTATGCGTCCAATCCAAGCAACTGGGGAGATAGAGGAAGGACGCTCACAGGTTAGAGGCCAGAATCAGCCTGCCTAACTTAACAAGACCTTGTCTCAAAATAAAAAATAAAAAACTGGGCTAGGGGTGCAGCCCAGCAGTAGAGCGCTTGTAAAATGTGTGTGAGGTTCTGGGTTCAACCACCAAATACTGCAATGAATGAATGAGTGAAAGAATAAATAGTTAAATATATTTGGAGCAATACTTCTTGTTGTTAGATGTGGTCAATACTAGAACAGAATAAGCCAGAAATTTAAAGCAATAAGTACTGGTTTTGATTCTCTTTCTTTTGTTATATTCATACATCGTTCCAAATCCTCCTCAGGTGGGTCCTTGACAGATGCTAAGTAAATTTAGGAATTCCTCTCATGACTTGGCCCTACGGGATGGCACCCTGGTGTGTTAATGAGGTTTCCCTCATGGTGGCAAAATGCCTGCAAAAGTCAACTTACAAGAGGAAAGATTTATTTTAGCTCATGGCTTCAGAGGTTTCAGTCCATGGGCAGGGAGAGAAGACAAGGTAGGGAGAGAAGGAGGGGCCAGGGACAAGATATACCCTTCGAATCTATACCCGAAGTGTTTTTACTTCCTTCATCTAGGCCCCACCTCCTACAGTTCAATCACTTCCCAATAGTCCTTTCAGCTATGCATCCATCAATGGATTAACCCATTGGTAAAGTCAGAACCGTCATGATCCTATCACCTCTCAAAAGTCCTTCCTCTGAGCACTGCTGCATTAGGGAGCAAGCCTTCAATGCAGGAGCCTTTGGGGAACACTTCTGATCCACATCATACCTCCTGGCCTCCCTAAGTTTATCTCTGCTATATTACTGGTTACTGTGCTTGGAATTTTATCTCTGTTATATCTATTCCAGAGCAATCCCAGGACACCCATTTTTTCTTCATACAACAACCCAAAGCCCAACTTAAGTCATTTTCACATGTAAATCGAACTCATAAACTCCTGTCCCGAGACCCTCCTTGTCCTGGCTGCTATTTGTATCATACATATTTGAAATTGTTATTCTTAATTCCCAATTTGTTATTAGCTTTCTTAAATGGCTCATAGAATATTTCAGATATATTAAGTGTTTCATAATAAACTCCTTGGGGGTAAGTAAACATATATTATGTTTTTTGTTTAGTTTTGTTTCACCAAGAGTAACATAAAATTTAAAAAATATTAAACTGGGAAGATAGAAGGAACACACCAGCCTCAATACCTTACTCCTTATTGTGTATATTTATACCTGTTAAGGTAATTCTCTCACCCTTAGTCCTAATTTCTAATGAATTGAATAGTGGAAATTACTGTCCAAATTATGAAGAAAAGAAATCAAACTGTAAAAAGAGCAAAAGTGAAGTCTGTATATGAGCATTACTCTGTGGTACTCCCTGACATTTCTTCCTATATTATCCATTCTTCCTGTGCTATCTAGAAAAAGAGAGAAAAAAACAGTAAAATTGATTCTGAAATTTCAGGTATTTACAAAAGAATGGAAGATTAATTTGAGGGACTCTAAGAGAACAAGGATGTGGTGGCATTTGTGAAAGACATTTTCCATAAACTTTTCAAATATTGAATATGCTAATTTATTCTGCCAAACCAATGTTTTGGTTTATCCTACTTTCAATTTCTGTAGCATAAAGGAATTATGAACCTGGGTGTGGTGGCACACATCCCAGTGACTCAAGAGGCTGAGACAGGAGGACCGCCAGTTTGAAGACTGAGGCAGCCTGCATAATTTAGCAACACTCTGACTCAAAATAAGAAATAAAAAATTGAGCTGCGGCTGCAGCACAGTGGCAGAGCACTTGCAAAGTATGTGCAAAGCCCTGAATTTAACCCCTAAATATATTTTTAAAAACAGAAAGAAAAAAAAATAGAAATTAGGACTGTAGTGAATGCCTAAAAACAGCCCTATAGAACCAAACATGTTTCTTGCTTATGGAAAACACCACGTGAACATGACATGTGTTGTCCCATTTCTGGTATTGAAAGAATTTCCTTTTATAACACACTGAACAGAAAAGTATTTTAATCTTTCAATCAGATCAGCAACTGTCCAAATTACAAGTCAGAAAACCATCTCTCATATCGTGATTCAGCATGCTTTAGATCTGACATCAGAATCTCTTCTGAATTATCAATCACACAGAGGAGCCAAAAACATTTAAATTTGCATCTTTATGGTAAGACAAATTCATTTAATTTTCTTATTTATGTTACTCATAACTGAAGAAATTTTTAAAAAACTACTAAATATTGCCTTGTTAACTTTCTCTTTGCTCAATTTCTATGTTTGTTGTTGTTGTTGTTAGGTGCCGTCGAGTCGGTATCCGACTCATAGCGACCCTTATAGGGTTTTCAATGGCTGAGTGCTTCGGGATTGCCTTGGGAGTGGATTGCCAGGCCCTTCTCCCATTTTTGCGGTGCTGGGAATTGAACTCGGCACCTCAGAGACTGCAGCGCAGCGCTCTACCCACTGAGCTAAATCCCAGCCCCCAATTTCTATGTAGAAAGTATCATTTCATTTCAATTTACAGAGTTTCATTTCAATTTACAGAGAAGTGCCATATTTAGCGATATTTAGCTGGACATTCCAAAGCTATAAATAAAACTCCAACTTAACTTCAAATATTGCACTGTACCCCAATAACTAGAGCCATAGAAAATAGCTGGCTGGCTGCCAATAATTAAGGAATGGGACAGAAGTCTTTCGCATATCCAGGACAGTGACATGAGAAAATTAAAATGACTGCTTCTTATGGTGTTAAGAAATCTCTATCATCTTTAGTCTACAAGTACCATTTCAGTTTCCAAGTTAATATCTCTACTTAAAATATATTACTGTGAAATGGCTTAAAATTTTTGCCTGAGCTGTACAGGGTGGCACCCACACGTAATCCCAGCAACTCAGAAGGGAGAATTGAGGCCAGAGGCAGCCTGCTTAACCTAAGAGAACCCCTGTCTCATAGTAAAAAAAATAATAATAATAATAAAAATAAAAATAAATATATATATATGGATAGGGGTGTAGCTCAGTGGCAGAATGCATGCAAGAAATATGTGTGACGCCCCAGGTTCAGCCATCAGTACCACAAAAAAGAAAAAAAGAAACTCTGAATGCTTCTGGCAATGGGGAGAGGGGTATACAAAAGAGTTTCCCTACTCTATTCTCCCCACAGCCTAGAACTGGAGTGAGTTATTAATTTCCCTTATAATTTTTCTTTCTCACTAACAGGATGTGAAAATCCAAGTATTGCTCATTATGTTATTATAATTTTAAAAAGTTGTAGTGTATCCAATTTTGATGTGAAAAATCGTTCTCTAATTAGTATCTTTGCAAAATTGAACACAGACAGATTTTAATCCTTCATTTATTGATTTTATTTTAATGCTATTACTCAGCATATGTTGGCTACATTAAACCATTACAGTAAAAATTAAAATGAAAGTCATATGATTTATCCCCCTTTAAAAATGCTCAATTGGTCTAATAAAAGTCAAGTGCCAAATACCAGATGTCTGATTTAAAAGAAATTCTGAACAAAAGGGAAAAAAACTCATTATTCTTTTAAGATATTTAATTGAGATTAATGACATCCAAGAAAAAGTCATGCTTACATATAAATACAATTATATGGATCTATTTGATTTAAGTAAGAAAATGTAACAAAGAAAAATAAAATATACTCTATTGAACTTGATTGTTTTTAAATCCCCATCTTGGTAAATATGTTTGTGCTGCACAATATTCAAACCAATTTGATAGTAATTGTGTCAATTTACAATGCAGAAAGTCAGAATAGGAATATGAGATATAATCATAATGTTGTTATTGTTGTGAGGTGCTATTGAGTTGCGTCTGACTCCTAGAGACCCTCATAGGGTTTTCAGTGGCTGATTGTTTTGGGATTGCTTTGGGAGTAGATTGCCACATCCTTCTTCCATTTTTCGCAGCTCTGGGGATTAAGTCAAGGACCGCAGACAGTGCAGAGCAGCACTCTACCAACTTAGCTAACCCCCAGACCATATAATCATAACAGATACTTAAAATTGAGGTTTTGGTGATTATTTTTCCTTCAAACTTTAGTTTCTCTTCACTTTATCACCATAACTTCTAGCCAAAATCCATTGTCTAGGAGAAATAATGTTCTCAAGTAAATAGAATGGAATTTTCAAAAGAGCCAAATGAAGGCACCTACCTTTCCTCTGGTTTTATTACACTTCTCACTTAACAACTCCGTATCTGCCACTTCTCAAACATAGTAATTCCTCAAATCTAGATCTTTGCCCACATTACTTTTCTCTTCCAAGAATTGCTGTTTCTCTTTCCAAGTTAAGATCTATGCTTCAAAATGATCTCACACACTGTTCCTGTCATAAATTTTTTTCTGATTATTCCTCTCTCCGAATGCCATTGCTATAGTACTGCTGTAGTAATCATTGGCTAACAGTTCCCAAAAGTTTTTGCCTTTTTTATTGAACACTGCAAGATTACATTTGTAAGCCTCCTGTTCAGTATGGTATGTCTATATATTGATAGACTGACCAATGGGATTTTAGCAGGAGTAGGATCTTTCAGTGCCAGCTTCTACTCTGCTGGCTGGATTTGATTTGCAGTATGATTAAGGCAGAACCACATGCTGAAGACTCTGATGTTGGGTCTGCTCCCTGCTCAGTGCTCTTTTCCCACTCCTGCCCTGCTGCAGATTGAGCTTCATGTAGCAAAAGATAATCTTTCACGTGTATCCACTGGGATTTCTGAGTTTCTAACATTTTTGTTGGGTGCTGTCCAGTCAGGCCTGACTCATAGTGACCCTCTACACAACACATGAAACACTCCCTGACAATGTGCCATGCCCCACACTATCGTCAGTGCTTCTCTGCTATTCATAGGATTTTCAATGGATGATTTTTGGGGGGGAGTGGGCTGCCAGGTCCTTCTCCCAAGCCTACAGCACCTGGTGTTTCCAGGCAGTCTCCCATCTAAGTACTAACCAGGTCCAACCCTGTTAAGCTTCTGAGATCTGACCGGATCAGACGCCACACTGGTATGGCTGCAGGCTCAACTCATTAGTAGCCTCATATTTAGTAGGCCTATAGTTATCTTTTCTCATCTGGATTTTGTCTTAGTAAAACAAGTAACAGAAAATCAGCTGGGTGCTAATTGCTTTTGGGGAGTGGGTTGCCGGATCCTTCTCCCAGGCCTACAGCACCTGGTGTTCCCAAGTGGTCTCCCATCCTAGTACTAACCAGGCCCGATCCTGCTTAGCCTCTGAGATCTGATGGGTCAGATGCCAGTGTCATGTGACTGATCTGCTGACTATCTATAATACTTTGTGTTTTTCTTGTTGCTGTTTGTTTTCTGTTATACATTAATGGTGCCTCTCCTTATCTGTCTCCCTCAGGTCAGAAACTTCTTTATTTTCAGCTTTTATTCCCTGCCGTACAAAGCACTTTCTCTGGTACAAACTAAATGCTTAATTGAATTGTCCCATACCTATCAATCTGAGTTAGACTATCCAAAGCTAACAGTGTCTGGGTTCATGCATTTACTCTTTTATTCATTTATTTATTCAAAATATCTACTGTATCCCTGTCACCTCTGGAGTATCTTTCCAGCTCATATTGACTACCTTTTTTGAGAACCTTCATCCATAAGGGGTGGACCTCCAACAACCGTAGTTGTAATGCTGGAGCTTATTGGCTAGAATGGATTCTCTCACCCAACTAGCTTCTGTCCCCAAGAAGAATTACTGGGAAATATCCAGGTAATCTGAGATAGTTACTGGAATTGTACATGTATAGTTGGGAGCAGCCAGTAGCAATATAAGGTTACATTCACCTGATAAGTGCAAGGATCTATGGAGAAAACAAGAAAAATAAAATAAGCACTCTGAAAGAAGCATAAAACCTAGAAAGCTCTCCATGGTCAGTTTGCAAATTCTTTCCTAAAATCAGTTTGAAATCTACCACTGTGCTGTGTAGCATTATAATATGTTGCCTGCTTTGTATAAGATATGACAAGATGGTTCCTGTTATGTGCAACTACTTTAATTAATATAAGAAGACATTTTGTTCCCTCACCACCACCAGGGATACAATGATGAACAAAAGATACAAAGCTCTTTCCCTTATGATACAAAGTAGGTGCTAATTCAATAATTTTGCAGGGAAAAAGAGGGGTTTATCCTTGCAGTAGCCTGCAGCCATAGCCCTCTGGCATCCGATCCCCTCAGATCTCATGAGCTAAGTAGGGTTGGGCCTGGTTAGCACTTGAATGAGAGAACACCAGATACTGTAGGCTTGGGAGAAAGACCTAGAAACCCACTCCCCAAAATCAATCTGCCATTGAAAACCCTATGAAGAGCAGAGAAGCACTGACAATAGTGTTTCCCCTGTTGTGCCTAGGGTTGCTATGACTTGTATACCGACTTCATAGTACCTAACAACAAAAACAACATCCTTGTAGTGCTCTAAAATGTTGATTTCTTCCTCTTGAACAGCAAGATTTAGAAGTTATTTTCTGTTATGTTATACATTTAGTGAGTTTTTGTTATGAGAATATTTCCTTCTCCTATTCTGATATTTCTTTTATTATTTTACCCTTCAAGAGTGCTACCAAAATTGTAAAAATCAAATATCAAAAATTAAGCCAAATACATCAGTGTTAGCAAGAGGAAATGATGGGAAGTATTGATTTGGGATGACAGCATTGATGGTGAGACAAAGCAGAAAGATACAAGACATTAGAGAGACTAAAGAAGCAGAACTTAGGGACTAATGGCACATACAGGGGTGAGGAAGTCAGGATGGCTGCATTTTGAGCATGAGTCATTAGGAAAATGGTGCAATACCAGAACACCAGTTTAAGGAAAAATGATATATATCATATTACTGAATTTCAGAGAGTCTCAATTTTCAGAGTGCATCAAGATATTCTGGAGAGAGGTCAGGGGATGCCGCTCAGTGGTAGAGCACTTGCCTAGTATGTACATGGCCCTGGGTTTGGTCCTCAGCATCACAAGAAAAGAAAAAGATATTCTGGAAAGCTTCTAAAAGATTAGAAATGCTTCACCTTTATCCTCCATTGGCCAGGAATGGTTTCTGCACATTGTTGTTTTTTTAAAAACCCTCTTTTCTCCAGTGATTGTAATTTTTTGATGGAGTTGAAAACAAACTTCATTTGAAGCATGTAAACCTTCCAAGAAACTGCCTGTTTATTTTCTAAAATGTATTTCTCCTTATCATACTGAAATACTGTACAGAAAACTTGAAAACTGTTAGAGTTGAAAATTAAGCCACAAGATAAAATGAAAATTAGGCAAAATATCCACTAAGTAACACACAGGGTTGTTATTCTGTGAGCCCTACTCCTCTGTCCTATTTACCTCAGATTTTGAAGCTCTGGTAATTCAAAAAATTCAGAAGACAGCCCGAATGACTCTGAAGTTGATGAAGTTTGACTTCAGTTCCTCTGGATTCACAATTAATGCTGGATTCTCAGCCTTTCCAAGCCTCTCAGACCATGCTCAGCAACTTCCTGTTCCTTCTGCTTACACAGTTAGGTCTTCCTCAGGACACTGACCTCAGCTTTTCTCTTCATTGCTCTCTTAGATGGGGAGACAGAAGAAGCAATATTGTGATCTAGGTAATTAGCCAAAGCATCATTTATAAATTCCTATTAATTAGCTCCTATAGATAACAAATGAGTGAGTGAATGATTGAATAAGTGGCTACTTAAGAATCAGCTGCAATTCTGATCTTTCTTTTTTTAATTTTCAAAGGACAAAAAAAGAAAACTTTGTCCACCATTTATTAAACTGAACATAAACAGCAACTGAAACCTAACTCAGTTTCTCCTCCCCTACAGAGTAGATAAAACAGATCGGTATCGCTGCAGCAGAAACCATGCAATGAATAAAGGTGGAAAATAATAGGCTTGGCTTCTCTGTTGTTTTGCCAACAGATATGTCAATACAAATTTCATAGTAGTAAAAATGACAGAAATCCACCAGGAATGGATGGAAGTGTGGGGCGGGGGCGTGTGTATATGTACGTGTGTATGTGTGTCTGTCTGTGTGTCTGTGTGTGTAGAAAGAAAGGGATAGAGTCCTTTTGAAAGTTAAGTGCTAGGTGTCTGGGGAAAAACAACAAATCATGCCACCTAGTGGTGGAATATAAGTTAATTCCTTTTAATTGAACAAAACAATTTGGCCTTTCATTACAAAATCAGAATTCATTAACATTGCTAGAATCTTGATTTGGCAAATCACACGGTAGTTTTTAGAATTTAAATGTCATAGCTATTTTTTTTAAGTTTTCACCTACTCATGGCATTAAGAAATATCGTGAAATTTAAAGAATCCTGAAGTCAGTTAAGATTATTTCAATTTCTCTATCAGTTTACTTAACCACCCTGGAGCTCAATTTCCTCAAGAGAGAAGTGTGATAGAGCTCTTAGCTGCTATCATTCTCAAGTAAGCAATAGGTCCCATAATACTTGTAGTTTCTGAAATATGTTTCCTACAAATGGGTAATCTAAAGATACTAAAATATTGTCCCCCACCATAACCGTAATTTTATCTGTTGCAGCCCCTTGTCACAAAGTCAAGCCAGGATTCTACTAACCAAAAGCCTCACTACATAACATGGGTTCTATACTCTCAATCTTTCCCAGTCACATTTTAAAGATCCTAGTCTATACTGCAAACCCTTCTTTATTGCTGCTTTGCCTTATTGAATACCTACTGTTTATCACCCCTAGGTTATTTCTTAGCTTCTGTAAACCTCAATATGCATGTATATAATATGTTTTTCTAATTTAACATGAATGTTCACATATTCTCCTTTTCTTAAACTACTCCTAAAATAGCAAAAAAAAAAAAAAAACCCATGTGGGATTAGATCACAATATTTCTTAGACTCATAAAACATAATTTCCCCTTTCTTCCACTCTCATTAATAATATGTATCCAAGAGTGACCCTACTAATCAGATTTAGGAGACATTAAAGACCAATAGTTAGTCAGAGCTGTTCAGAATATTTTATATCCAAATAAGTGGTCTATTCCTAAAACCAAGAAATAAGATTAAGATTTTTTAATTCAAAAGGAAAGAAAAAAGTTAACATAATATTTTCATTATTCTAAAGGTGAGGGAAAACCAGCACAATTCTATAAAGAGACTCTTTTAAAATGTCGGAGTCATCTGCAAAATGTCTTTTCAGTCAGATAGCTGATTTTATCTACATCACAGCCTTGCCTTTCACCCCCAACCCCAAGCCCAACCAAATAGTTTTCTAAGGACATAAATGGTTAATGCAAGAACATGTTATATTTGCTCTGAGAAGCCAGTCTCAAATCTAGCCTTGTTATGCCTTCACCATTGACAACACAGTGTATTGCAGATGAAATTATACCCCCAAAAATGAGTGGATCCTTCTCTAAACTAGAAATAGAAAATAAATAGGACAAAGCCTAGGAATGGACAGTGTATACATTAGCATTATATAAGTACACAGATTGACTGGCAGTTAGATTCATGGAGAATATTGCTGACATTCCCCTGATACAAACCTGAGAGTATAAGATAGAAAGAATTTTCTAGAGCATGCTTATCTATGTTTCTTTCCCTTTTCAACTCCGTTCTCCAAGTCATCCTCAAAGCTTCCAACTTCCCACTTAAACATGCATACAAACATATCCTAAGACTTTATTTTGTCCCCCAGCAATTTGTAATACCTCTATTTAAGCATTCAGATCGTTATATGTTTACTTTTCTTCCTATATCATTCTTTTCCTACATCATTATACTGATAATTATAGGAGGCAGGGACCTTATCTTAAACTATTAAGACTGACATATAATAGATCCTTACAAAGCCGTCATTGAATTGGATATGCTGTTAACTTAAACAGAAAATGTCTTACTCCTGTCTTTTCATCATTAAGAAATATGGATTCTCGGTAGCACAATTTCATAAATAGAGTAATCTCTACTCTAGTTAGAATGACTTTCCTCATTTCTCTTTTCAGAGTACAAACAGCAAAGTTCTTTGCTGATTGCTACTGAACATTTCTAATAGCTGAAAAATGCACTAGGAAGTTGCCTTTCATGAAGTCCATGGCAAGAATTAGAGGAAATTCTCTTTATTTCTAGTATGTTATATGGCAAGATGAATTAAGTTTCTGTTAAGTGCTTTATTCCTTTCTCTCTTCATTCATAGTAAGGAGAAGATCATTTAGCATAAGAATACACTGAAGTTAAACAATTATACATGGAGCCTGGCACTGTGGTGCAAGCCCATAATCCCAGCTACTTGGCAGGCTGAGGCAGGCAGATCTCAAGTTTGAGACCAGAGGCAGTGAGCACAATTTAGGAAGACATGGTCTCACATGAAAAAAATAAAAAAGAGACTTAGGGTACACTCCAGCAGTAGAGTAGGGCTGGGATTTAGCTCAGTTGGTAGAGCACTGCGCTGCAGTCTCTAAGGTCCCAAGTTCAATTCCCAGTGCAGCAAAAATGGGAGAAGGACCTGGTAATCCACTCCCAAGGCATCCCTGAGAACAGTCAGCCATTGAAAACCCTATGAGGGTCGCTATGAGTTGGATACCAACTTGACGGCACCTAACAACAACAACTCAGCAGTAGAGTACTTTCCTAGTATGTGCAAAGTCCTGGGTTCAGCCCCCTCAGGATGGCAAAAAATAATTAGACACGATAAAATTTGGGCTAAAAAGATGTTGTTTTATTGTTGTGGATGAACTTATTCTGCAAGTACTTCACTAGAGAAAAATTTCAAAGAAAAACATTAGCTTATTCCTAGGAAAGATTTATCTATTCTTGTAAATGGAGCCAGGGATGAAAAGTCAGAGGCTTTGACCTTGACATGCTACTGAACAGAAGCCAGGACTCTGAAACAATGGGTAGGATGAGGGCAGATGGGTAGAAAACGTGGGAGGAATGACCACCAGATATCTACTGGAAGCTAACTCTATCTGAACTAAAAGACACTGTAATAGAGAAACACTGGCACACACCCCAGATTTCATGTATCTTTATTATAGCCTAATATTAAGATTATCTTCCAGTAAATGAGGTATCTGGTTGTGGTCTATTATCCCCATACCCTTACAAACACTGAAAGAAATAGTGAAATGACTTTAGTATCAATGTCCATGGGTTTCGAGACATTAATAAAGAAGCAGTAGACTGCTACGCACTTATTGAGACAGAGAAAAGTTTCATACCAAAGAGGAGAGGGCAAAGCACTTCAATCCTTTCTGATATTTGTTTTCTCTCATGGATGCACTGATCTATGTAACTTTAGATATTAGTAACAGCACTTTTGTTGTTGTTGTTGTTGTTGTTGTTGTTGTTGTTGTTAGGTGCCGTCAAGTCGTGTCCGACTCATAGCAACCCTCATAGGGTTTTCAATGGCTGACTGTTTCGGGATTGCCTTGAGAGTGGATTGCCAGGCCCTTCTCCCATTTTTGCAGTGCTGGGAATCAAACTCAGGACCTCAGAGACTGCAACACTCTACCAACTGAGCTAAATCCCAGCCCTCCAGAAACCATATTTCTCCCAAATCCAAATCTGGGTATGAAAAAATCTTGAGCTTATAGCACATGGAGTGGTACTAATACTAGAAGGACTTTGAAGACTGCATCTAGGTGGAAAGAAATGTAGCTGTCATGAGAAAATGTAGAGGCAATTAATTAAAGCAAGTATGAAGAATTGTTTTGTGCCTGATGATTTAAAATAATAACAATAGTCCTTATTTACGTAGGTTTGATTAGGTGAAAATTATTATATTAGATTATTCTTATACATCATCTAATTTCATTCTCACAAACACTCTACAGTATTGAACATTACTAGCTCAGTTCTTCATATTAAAATATCTAAGACTGGAGACTGACTTGCCCAAGGTCACAGTGCAAGTAAGCAGTGGAGCCAGTAATCAAAGCCAGAGCTGTCAGATCCCATGTTGCTGATTTCAGTTCCTACATCAGAAAACACTTTCTGAGCTTCACCATGTGTGTATTTTGCTCATTTATTTGTTCATCTGAGTGTTTATTTGTGTGAGAGGTGCTGTACTTTTGCTCAAGATAATTTAAGAAATGCTCAAATAATAGCACAGTATTCTAGGTATCATAAAGAATATCATAGTTAAGTCCCAGCAATTAAATCAAGGGTATATTTTGTCATGTTTTTCACTGTATGAAATATCTGGGGATCCAGATATTCAATGGCATATTAAACAGCTCTGCTTGTATGTGTCACAAACTTCAAGCTTGATTCAGAACAAAGGCCTTTCTATAACCCAATCAAATATGCTCTTCCTCCCTCTTTTGTTCTCAATTTTAGTCGAAGGAACCTTCATGAATTTTTCAAGTCAGATGTGAGGCATTTTCAATTCGACCTCATTGTGGTAGACCCCTTACAGACGTGATTTTCTTTTTCTATTTCTCTTGCCCTTCTCTCCTTCTGAGCTTCATCTGAGGCTTCTCTTTTCATAACCATCTCTTCCAAGTCAGTGTTTCTTTGGTCTTTCTTCTTCCTACTCTCTTTCTGTGACTCCATTAATGCTTAATGCCTCAAATATCATCTTAAGAAGATGCCAGGGTAGTAAAACTGCAGGCTATTTCTCTAAATAGATACCTCTAAAACAAAATTGCTGGGCTTTAGCTCAGGTGGTAGGGCACTTCCCTGCAGTCTCTGAGGTCCTGAGTTCAATTCCTAGCACCACAAAAATGGGAGAAGGACCTGGCAATCCACCCCCAAGGCAATCCCGAACTGGTCAGCCATTGAAAACCCTATGAGGGTCGCTATGAGTTGGATACCGACTGACAGCACCTAACAACAACAACAATGTATTTATACTCATCTTCGCAGGTCTCTACAACACCTTGCCATCTTCTTTGGGCTGGGATTTAGCTCAGTTGGTAGAGCACTGCTCTGCAGTCTCTGAGGTCCTGAGTTCAATTCCTAGCACTACAAAAATGGGAGCAGTACCTGGCAATCCACTCCCAAGGCAATCCTGAAACAATCAGCCATTGAAAACCCTATGGGGGTTGCTATGAGTTGGATCCCAACTCGATGGCACCTAACAGCAACAACAACAAAACAAAATTATATTATCTTCTCCCTCAGAACCTGCCTTCCTCCATCCAGAAAGTTGACCAAGCCAGAAGTATGGTGTCATTTTTAACCATTTCTTTATACTTTCTATTTCTGCTTAAACATCAAGCCATTCACAAGTCTTCTTGGCCCCTCTTCCCAAACACTTCCTAAGTCTTTCCACTTGATGCCATCCCCTCTGCCACTTTCCTAGCTCAACCCCCTACCACCACTGGTTTCTTTCACACATGTCCAGCACCTTAGGTGGTCTACTTGCCACTAGGCATGGACTATTTCAATTCATTCTCCATGTTGTCCTAGAGTGATTTTCCTCAAACAAAACAATCTTTACTTACTCTACTTCAAAAATTTCCATGTTTTATCTTTATTTTCAACTAATTGAATGTGTGAGTCCCCTCAAAATTCATATGCTGAAATCCCAACCCCTATTGTGACAGTATTAATACTGAAAGAGGTGGAGCTTTCAAAGGTAATTAAGTCCTCAGAATAGAGGCCTCATCAATGGAATTAGCGTCATGATACAGGAGACCTCAGAGAGCTCTGTCATTCTCTTTCATCCCCATAAGAACACAATGACAACTGTGGCCCAGAAGAAGGTCCTCACCAGAAACTGACTATGCTGGCCTGCTGATCTCAGACTCTCAGCTTCCAGAACTAAAAGAAGAAAATTTCTGGTGTTTATAAACTACTAAGTCTATGGCACTTTATTATAGAAGTTCAAACTAAGGATGCTCCCTATATAGAGTTTATGATACTTTGTAATTTCATTTTCATTGATCTTTCTAGCCTCATTTCTAGCTACTTCCTTTTAGAACTTCACTCTTCGGCTGTCTAGCTTTTGGAAGATTCCATGTGCCCTTCCACCTCTGGGCCTGTTCATGTGTCCTCCCAAGAACAGCTTTATACCTTGAGAACTTCACTTCATCTTTAAATTTAACTCCTCTTTCCTCTAAAAAGCCTTCTTCCCCCCAATCTCTAGTAATTCTTATTAGTAATTTTTTAGTGTACAACTTAAGAAGTTTCTTTATGAAATTTCCATACATGCATATCATTATACATTGTTCATGTTCACATCCCCCATTACTCTCATATGGCCCCCCTCCTCCATCTCCTTTCTCCCCACTGACGGCCCCCCTCCTACCTGCATATTTTGTTTGTGCCTTAAGGGCAAGCATATTGCCCTTCCTTTTCCCCAGTACCCTTTTTCATTGCCCCTCCTCCTTTTTATCTCCCCTTATATAGGCCTTTTCTATTTTTATGACCTTGTTGTTGTTGTTGTTGTTGTTGTTAGGTGCCATCGAGTCGGGATCTGACTCATAGTGACCCTCATAGGGTTTTCAATGGCTGACTGTTTCAGGATTGCCTTGGGAGTGGATTGCCAGGTCCTTCTCCCATTTTTGCGGTGCTGGGAATCGAACTCAGGACCTCAGAGACTGCAGAGCAGCGCTCTACCAACTGAGCTAAATCCCAGCCTTTCATGACCTAGGTATTTTAATATTGTATATACTGAGATCTTAACATCCACATGAAAGAGAAAAAATGTCAAGTTTGTCTTTCTGGGTCTGGGTTATTTTGCTTAAAATGGTGACCACTAGTTCCATTAATTTTCCAGCAAATGCCATAATTTCTCCCTTCTAGGAAGTCTTCTTAAGAGCCCCCTCCACTAAGTCCAGGATAAAGTCCTGTGCGTATATTCTCAAGTGCCTAGAACTTTTCCTTAGACAGCTACTTTTATACTCTATTGTATTCTTCGAATGTATATGCTCAGCACCTGACAGTGTTATGCATATAAAAGGTTCTCAGTGAATATTTGCTGAATGAGTGTGACTGAACAAATGAATGAAGACCAACACTAGATTAAGTTCAGAGCTAGTTCACTCATATGGTTGGGGTGGGGATGGGAATGATTACAGACAGTGTGCAGAGGAAGAGAAAAGGTACATAGCTGATCCTACTATTCCTTCATAATGCACTGTATCTTATAGTCAAAAGGGACATTAAAAGTTTAAAGTCAACCATGTCATTTAACATAATAAAACCAAGGCCCATGATAAAACCAAGATATTATGCATAACATCTGTTTTCTAAGCCAATGCTATTCCTTTACAATATATTATCTGTTGATTCTGTTGTGTTTTACCCAATCCAATCAAAAGAAGTATGCCCTTTTCTGATCTGGTATAAAAATGAATTGGTTGTGGTCAGAAACATTTTGAAAGTACATGGTTGAATGCAAAAGAGAGAGCATCCGTCCCTCTGGCAAGGGATAGCTAGGTACCTTTCCCACTGCTTTCTCTCACATATAAGTCATCTGAAGCTAGCAAATGGGTTGGTTGCGTTTAGGTGATACTTGTTTCTTTGCCTTGTCCAAGAAGTTAGCCAGCACCCACATATAACTGTACATATGTAAATTAAATTAAATTGAAAATTCATTTCCTCATTCATGAAAGCCTTATTTCAAGTGCTCAGTAGCCATATGTGGCTCATGGGTACTGTGTGGGACTATACAGAAGAAGAACACTTCCATCATAGCACAGAGTTCTGTTGAGCAGCACACATCTAGTGCTTTTGAGAGAGGAGCACAATATCTTCTGGTCTAGATGCAGTTAGAAAGCAACAGAGTTTTGAATGAGATGTTTAGAAGAGATTAGAAAGGGTTTCTTTAGATACTTTAGCCATATGATAATCTTTTTAAGGAATGCTTTTTCTCTGATTCATTACATCATAAGAAATTGTTTGCAGGTTGAGACAAAAGGAAAACATCTATGATTGACATGGTTGAATGTAATTAGTAACTTCATTGAGAGAAAAATTAATATTCCAAACATGAAGAAAACAGATACACTTCTCCTTTCCGTGCCAGCTAAGTATACAGTGATCAAAAGCAATTGTTTGTTAATTTTATAATCAGAGGTAGTAAAAAGGGTCAAAAGGTCACCAGGGCCTGATAAAACCATAAAATGAATTTTTCAGAGATGTGCCAAGATATATTTGAAATCTTTGAAAAGAACAGAGCTTCACTGAGATGCTATGAGTTCTAAATAATGAAAAATACCACAATAGGCTATCATTTCAAGAGCAATGAGTCATCGATAGTATATATCAGATGAATTGCCCTTTCATTTTTATATAATGTCATCTTTTAATAAAATATTTCATTTATTAAAAATTTTTTTTGCAGTACTTGGGAGTTGAACTCAGGTCTTTGCACGTACTCTGCCATGTGCTCTGCCACTGGGCTGCACCCTTAGTCCATTTTTAAATTTTTTATCTTGAGACATGCTTTCTCTAAGTTATGCAGGATGCCTCTGGCTTCAAACCTGTGATCAACCTGCCTCCATCTCCTGAGTTGCTGGGATTACAGGTGTGAACCATGGTGCCTGACATTTAAAATGTGTCATTCATTTAGATAAACTCAAGTAAATTTCATTAAGAAAAATAACTCATCAAGACATATATTCACAACTCTTGGTCTAACAAATAAATATGGTATCCATATGTGGGTTAAACTACATGAAATTGCCAAAGTTTTGCCATTTTTCTCTTATAAAAATAGCAATCTGGTATGCTTCAACTATATTTTTTAGGAGAAAAGCTGTTTCATCTGTGAATAAATAAGATGTGTGTGTGTCTGTGTGTCTGTGTGTGAGACCTGAAGAGCAAATATCCTTTGCTACAATGTTTTAAATGGAAAGGAACCTCAAAAGTTTCTCTTCTAAACTTTACATTTTATTATTCCCTGAAATGATATTAAAGAAGATTACAAAGACAATATTTACCACTCAAATCTGCTGTTCCTTTTGACATTTCAATTAAAAGAAATGTATTTATCATGGCTGCAGGATATTGCTTCTGAAGTTGGATTTTCATGATTTTTGTTTTGTTTTGTTTTGTTTGTTTTGTTTTGTTTTTAAACTTTGGAATAGCAAAATTTTGCCCCTCTTAGAAGAATAGGTATCCAGCAAATAGCTTAAAAAGTATGAGCAAAATATTTGTTATTTCACCAATTTAAAATAAATGTTTTCTACTACTTAAGTTGATCAGCAAGGAGGCAATAATGGATGTTGGCTTTGAGTCTGTGGGATCCCTGACATGGGACTGATCTATAGATTCATAGCACACCTGAGGCACTTTGTGTTCTGGGAGTTATTTGTGAATTTAAACTGATCACCAGGAGTTGTAATCACTTTGAATTTGTGCCTCGTAGAAAGTGCTGACCCCATACCTGAACTCTCTACTAAGGAAATAATTTTATTGGAAGAGCCACTGCAAATGGGGCTCCTTTGGTTCCAAGAGGAGCAGGTGGATTTGAGGACCAGTACTGCCAATTCTCACCCTCCGCCTCCGTAGCCCCACAGCCAGTCTACCTCCACCATCCACTGGGCCACACCTGCTGCTTGAGACACTCAGTTGCCTTTGATCTCTGAAGAGTTCCAAGTCTCTCACAGTGAGCATAGGAGAATTGGAAGTGTTTCTGGGCTGCTTTGTATCAAAACAGAGGCATTTCAACGCTGAGAACCACTGGCTTGCCTCCTCAAAATCTCTGCCTGTGAAGCAAAAGGGAACTTAAAAATCCTTATGCTAAAGTTCCCTATAACCTGGGGTCCCCTTTCTGGCACAACACATTAAGAAATGAGCATCTCACCCCTCAAAGACTAGTTTCCATTAGGAACTTAAGAAGCTTGCAATGTTGTGCAACATTCAGCTCTTGTATTGAGACATAGCTCCGCTCAACCACATTGTCCTCTAAAGCTATTAGCATAACCTAAGGTAAGGTGGGGGCTGGGATTTAGCTCAGTTGGTAGAGCGCTTCTCTGCAGTCTCTGAGGCCCCGAGTTTGATTCCCAGCACCGCAAAACTGGGAGAAGGGCCTGGCAATCCACTCCCAAGGCAATCCCGAAACAGTTAGTCATTGAAAACCCTATGAGGGTCACTATGAGTCGGATACCGGCTCTATGGCACCTAACCTAAAGGTAAGGTGGAACTCAGCAAGTAACCAGGAAACTTTGGAATCTAGGATGGTATTTGACTAGATGCTTAACTTCCTGTTACTTTGTTACTAGAAAGTAAAGATCTCTCATACTTGCATTATGAGGATGGATTTTGTTTTGTTTTGATTTTGTTTTTTGTTTTTTTAAGGCAAGGTCTTGCCTTGCTTGCTGTCAAGCCCAAATTTGCCTCAAATTCACCATGTGGCCCAGATTGGCCTCAACTTGCCATCTTCCTGCCCCAGCTTCCTTAGTGCTTGGATTGCAAACATGCACCATCATGCCAAGCTACAAGAATATTTGAATAAGTAAATTATGCATTTAGAGTAAGATGTAAACACTCAGTTAAAAAGATATTTGTGTTTAATTTTATTTCATGTTTTTCTACTTCTCATATATTTATCAAATTAATATCTAGACTAGAAAGTTTTGCCCAAACAAGAAGGTAGTATAGAAATTCTAACATGAATTGACAAGAATTGAAACTGAACATTTTATTGGGAAAAACTGACAACATCAAATGCCATGGGAAGTTTATTTAACAAAGCTTAGAACTGGAATATAACAATATCCAAAATTATTCCAAACTGGAATTTAACTTTTGAAAATTATTGAATTTTTTATTAAAATTTTAACAAAGTTTTGAAACTCGGATGATGATTATACATTATTGTGGATCTTGTATTTAACAAGTCTATTGTTTCTTTTTTGCCTGCAGCAGTAGCCCTGTGGCATCTGATCCCATCAGATCTCTGAAGCTAAGCAGGGTTAGTACCTGGATGGGAGACCGCCAGGGAACACCAGAAGCTGTAGGCTTGGGAGAAGGATCTGGCAACCCCCTCCCAAAAATCAATCTGCGATTGAAAACCCTATGAACAGCAGAGAAGCATTGACAATAGTGTTTCCCCTGTTGTACAGAGGGTCGCTATGAGTCGGATACCGACTTGATGGCACCTAACAACAACAACAACAACAATTGTTTCTTTTGTAATTGAGTTTTATGACAGTTGTATGTAATCCTACACATTTTATATTGTTGTAGTGTAGTTGCTAGATGCTGTCGAGTATGGTCTGACACATGGTGACTCTATTGGGTTTTCAATGGCAGATTGTTTTCAGGATTGCTTTTGGGGTGGATTGTCACATCCTTCTCTCATTATTGCAGTGCTAGAAATCGAACCGATAGCCTCAGAGAGCACGGAGCAACACTCTACCAACTGAGTTAACCCTCAGCCCTGCATTTTATATTACTATAAACTATTTGTACTAAAGGAAAATTATCATCCAATAAAAAGAAATTAAGAAACATTGTTTCCATTGACCAAAGCTATGACAATTTGAAGGTAAAAATTAACTAATAACATTGAATATACATAAAATGGTTTGTTGTGCTACCATAAATAATGGAAAATCCAAACAAATCAAAACAATTTGTAGATACCACAGGACATTACTAGGGTACCAACTCATCACTATTAACAATGACAAAAACAGAGCATTCAAGCTGACTTGGATGAATTGTGCTTCCACAATTCATGTATGCAGTATATTTCCAGCCACTTTTCAGGCAAATTAACTTGATTATGCATTATGTATTTGATGATATAGGTGGTGCTGTTAATTGTATTATGTTTGACTGTGTTGTGTTTACACCTATATGCTTTAGTGTGTGAGGAGAAAAATTCTTCAGATGAAAAAATAAATAAATAAAACAGAGCAAAATCTTTGTAATAGTTAAATCCAGCAAGTGTATTATATACGATTCATTGTACTATTCTCTCTACTTGTGTCTTCATTTGAAAATATTTTAAAATAGAAATTTCATGAAAGAAATATGGGCTTTGTCAAGTATTAGTAACAGTGTAAAAGGGTCTAAAATGCAACACATTAGACAGATATCACTTCTTAAATGCTCTCATAACTGTCTGCTTCTCCTCATTCTCCCTAAATTAGTTCATGGACTCATTGTTTCTCGCCTCAGTGAAATACCTCCTTCTTTCCTTCTCTAACTCAAACCCTATAGTCCAGGTAGGGTGCCACGGGCCTCAGCCAAGCACCAACTAAGTTGCTGAAGCAAGAAACTCTTGTATATAAGACAGTTCACACAATTAAGACTGTAAAGGACATATTGGTATGAAAACATGCAGAAAAGACACAGTTGTAAGGGTGGCCCAAGTTTAGGGTTCCTTGGGCCCACCTGATGGCAATTCCAGGTGAGCATGAGAAGTTTCCAGGTACCCTGACCTCTTTTCTGGTGTGTATTCCTGTCTGTGGATCAAATGTTAGGTTTTCACAGAGTCTACCATCTACCTATAGTTCCCATCATAGGTCTTGAGAGAACATCATCCTATGGCAAAAATGGAGAGGAGAATGTATCACATGCTTGCCCCACCTGGAGCCATCCCAAGGTGGGCTAGTAAGTAGTATGATTCACCACTTCAAATGAATAGTACCTGGTTTCATGTGATTCTAAGTGTACCTGGTTTCACGTGACTCTAAGTTTAGGGAGATATTCTGAATAAGTTTAATTTTTTCAATTTTTTTCAAATAAAATATGTCTTTACAACAAATGTAAATTTTGAAGTGATTCTGGATGAAATGAGTAAGATGATGTTTAGAAGTTAAGGTGGCAAGGGAATGTGCCTTCTTCCAAAAACAAGGAATAAAATGCACCAAAGTGGGAGAACATGGGGTTCCAAGAGAAGTACATATAGTTCTATGGGTCTGTTATGTGCTGCATATTATTTATGAGCCATTGTGTCCATTAAACTTAGTCAGGGCGTACAAAGATGAACCATTGAAGTCATTTACACATCAGTGAGACAGATACACATTGAGTGTATATCATGCCCCAACAACTACACTATAGGATAAATAAGACATGGTCCTACTCTTAGGGAAACTCAGGTCCATTGTTCCTTAGGCTGCTGCTTTGGGGGCTGAGGGGAGATTGCCACCTCATTTTTATGGCTTCATATCATTGTGAACAAGGTTACTTTTTCATATTTTTTTCAGTGCCTAGAAAAGTGAATATAAGGGGTACTCCAAAAATAGTTGTTGGATTACAAAAGTGGAAAAGCATGTATTTTATGGAAGAGTATGTTTTTAATATATATGAACTTGAGATGAAAAGTAATTGTATTAGAAAATCAGAGATTATGTGAGCCAGAAAAGTTTGGCTATAATTAAAACCTTGTAAGGTACTAAATTTAAGTCATTTATATGATTTAAACCTGCATTTTGAAGCAATGAGCGGAGTGATCTGTGGGTAATTTCTTTATTATAGAATTCTTTTATTTCATCTAAACCCAAATGTTACAGTACATTTGGAAGTGACAACATAGTCATTAGAATTTCTTTTTGTCTTTATTGATTCTCAAATCACAGCTAAAGACCACTATTTCAGACACTGGATGGATTGGAAGAGTATTCACATGAACGTGAACAATAGCTATTAGATGTTCATACAGAGAGGGGTGAGGAGTAGTAAAATAAATCATTACAGGTTGGAGCCAAAAAATAAAAGCTTACACAGACCTGCTTGATCTTAATGTCCCTAAATTTGGATTGTGTTTCCTTTAGATGAATGTAGGACACTAATCACTTTAATCACAAAGGGGAAGGTTTTAGATGGGCCATTAGTAAATTTGTGCTATTATAGTAAAACTCCAAATAAATGAGGGATGGAAACTGGGTTATTAGTGTAAAAGCTGGGGATCCCCTTGGCCTCAGGCACCGGAATATTGCCTTTGCTTGATATGATACAGACACCAGAGAAATGATGCAAAAAATGTTCTGAAATGCCACAAGGGTAGACAGAATGTGTGGGCCATACTTGCATCTTAAAGACTTTTACATCAAAAAGTTTTTAACTCAATTGGTTGGATATGTTTTCCAGTTGGATTAATCTTCAATGGAAGCTGAGTAGAAAACAGATTCACATTTCCAACATTTGCTCTACCATTCATTACCAGTTATATTGTTTAAAGCAAGAGTTACCTCATTTCTCATAATTGTGATTGTTTCAAATAAATATTTTTAAGATAAGGTTAAAACAAATTATATTTCAAACTGTGAGGGAAAGTAATACAAATTCTCCAATGATATGAATCACTGTTACTGAAATGTCTTTACTTTTTAAATTGGAAATTAGAATGCTATATTTATTTAGTGGATGTTGTGATGAAGACATACTACAGGAAACCTGTTCTTTAGATAACATCTTATTCATTACCTTGAAGAATGACTACTTACAACAGCTACAAAACTTTCTTACTATTAAATAAGTTGCATGAGGCATCAAATAATTGATAAATTCATTTTTAAAAATCAATCCAATTATAAAAGCTAATCCAAACCATTTGTTTTACATGGGGAAAATTTGTTGATTATGCCTTTTCTTGAAGCATAGACAGAGCTTAATAGTAATCCAAATATTGCATACAATTTGTGCCAATTTTTTATTTTCTTTTGGATAAAATTCTTATGTGAATCTATAACATACAATTCATTTACTTATAGATTTTGTCTGCTAGTAATCAAACTAAGAAAAATAACATAATTAAGGATCTCTCTATGCTTCAGGATTCTAAATAATGAAAAGAAGCAAAAAAGATAAAGGTATATTCAGGTATTATGGGACTATGATGAAATTATATTTGGTTAAGTAATGTATTATGGCAGGTATTATGGCAGGTTGTTGTTGTTGTTAGGTGCCGTCGAGTAGACATCTGACTCATAGCGACCCTCATAGGGTTTTCAATGGCTGACTGTTTCAGGATTGCCTTGGGAGTGGATTGCCAGGTCCTTCTCCCATTTTTGTGGTGCTGGGAATTGAACTCAGGACCTCAGACTGAGCTAAATCCCAGCCCCATTATGGCAGGTAGCCAACTTAAATCTAAAAATCAGTGGTACAGAGGCACTTTTTAATGCATCCACCAGTGACAACTTAAAATAATGAGTAATATAATTTGCTTGGATTCTGTGGCTTTTTAATGCTTGATAATGAATATCTCTTTGTTACTTCAATTCATAACTCTCAACATTACAAATGATCCAAATAATATTTTTAAAACATTTTTTCAAAGAGATTTTCCGCAAATATTTGAACCATAAGGAATACTAATATGTGTATAATAAGAGGGGATCTTAATGTAAGTAATAAAAGATGACTATTCTATATTAGCATTTATTAAAAGTCAAATCTTACAAAACAAAACATTGAAAATGTATTTATTTACAAATCCTGGTTTTATCTTTTGTTTGTTTGGTTTGTTTAGCATTTGAATATCCCACTATAAGTTCAATTCTAGAATTATACTTTTGGATTTTTTGTTATTTATTTTAAGAAACAGCTCGTATCTTTAAAGCTCTGGAATGGTGTAAATCATTACAGTGGTTTCACATTTTCATGGGATCAAGGAAACAACAGTAAGCTCATAAAACAGATACCACTAATTATGCAGAGGAGAAGTCATAAAGTCACTGGGAGAAGCATGTTTTATATTCATGAACACATCATTAAAAGTTTAAGACATGCTATCAAATTCTACATTTTAATACTATACCCAACAGCATTAAACCCTCCCAACAAGAAAATCAGATTGTTTAATGATCCTTTCTTGTCACACTGGTTTTATATGTCTGCTGTTGAAGCACATGTGGAATTTGTATTGCTGAACTTTTTAAAAATCACTGCACAATTAAAAAATCATTTATCCTTTATATTTAGGGTTTAAAAAAAAATAAAAGTCTGAATCATGTTCCAAAAGACATCTCTTAAATAAAGCTCATTTATTCAAGAAGTGAGTTTTGACTCCATATTGCATGTGTGGGATTTAAATAATGATCTGTGTTTTCTTTAGAACATACAAAAACATAAGGGTGGAATAATAATGATATAAGAGCTTCCATTTTATAATTCATAAAATGAAAAAAGAAATAAGATGAAATCAAATTTAATGGGGCATATGTAAAAATATCAAAAACTATATCCTAGGGAAATCTAGGAATCATACAAAATGTTGATATTACTGGTACATATTTTAAATGATGTTCATGGAATATCCCAAGCATTTGCCAACACAGGCACACATATTTAAACTGTAGCCTTGCTTTACTTGTCTGGAAAAGGACTGTGGATGTTCTGATGTCTTAATTTGTGTACAATTCCAAGGTTTTCCCATTTCTACATAAGTAAGTGCTTTGCATTCCACAATTCAAGGACATCTTGTAGACAGCTCTAGAATAAACATTACACGGGTATTTTAATGGGAATTTTACATACTGATAATCTTGAAGCGTCATCTCAAAGTGAAAGTAAAATCTAGTCATGGCAAATTCAGAGAAGAGACCAAAAACGCTGGCGATGAAAAAAATAGAGTAGTTAGTTGTTAAGGATAAGAAATAACCAATGGGAAAATAAAGACATTGCAAATACTTTAAATTTATTGGAGAGATTCATACACTGGACCAGAGCCTGAACTAATGGAACCAATCACTTCAAGAAATTTAGTGAAGGTTTATTATAGGAACTTGGTGAAGACAACTATGGCGATGCATACTCATGGGAAGAAGACAGGAACCCTGGGGCTGCTATCTGGTTTAGCAGGAGGCTTTTGTTTTTGTTTTCCTGTAATTTCACCTTCATTCAATAATTTCTTTTTTATCTTTTCATACATTGTATTGAACTTCAAATGATGATAATGTCTGGAAAAAGGACAGAAAAAAAACATTAAGCTTTGGTTTTTAGAACTACCAAATCAGGACAGACTCTGTTTTATGGTTTAAAAGCTACTGTACATACAATCAAAATCCACACTAGTGTGTTGCATAAACACAAACTAAAAAAACATTGTGAACTACAATGTGAATAACATCCCCTCAAAACTAAAGTTTTACTGAACTGAAATATGGAGGGAAAGGCAGGTGAGTAGATGGATAAATATAGATAAAAATTATTATTATATGCCAGTTTATCTTTTGATGAAATTATATTCAATTCAAATACACACAGGCACACATGCACACACACACACACACACACACACACACACACACACACACACACACACACCAGCAATTACTGTGTGAGGCATTATTCTAAGCATTTATCATGCATTAATTTATTTAATCTTCTTAGTCACCTAGGAAGTACATACGATTATGTCAGCTTTTTATAGTGAGACGAGTGAGGTAAACTACCCAAGGTCCCAGAGACTGTAAATAGAGGAATTGAAATTAAAAACTAGGCAGTTGTAAAGAGTTCTCAGGGAGCTAGGGATGTAGCTCAGCGGTAGAGCCCTTGCCTAGCATAGTCAAAACCTTGGGTTTGATCCCTAGCACTCCAAAAAAAAGAAAAAAAAAGAAAAAAGAAAAAAGAAAAAAAAAGAAAAAAAGAAAGAAAAAAAGGGAAAACTTGTCAAGATTTGATGTAATATTGGCCATTTCATTTCACTAATCAGGCAATATATATACAAATCGCATAGGCTTTAAATTATCTATAGATATTTTTACAATACATACAATGTTTACAATTTTAGTAACATCTAAAAGCTTGTATGTTTTATACTATCTCAATCTAAATTTACGAACAAATCTTCAGTGTAAGGCATCCAAATACAGAATGACTTTGAGACTAAATTCCTTTAACCTTTAAACATGAAGAAATGAAGATTTAGTCCTTCAAGGTTAACCAATATGTAAACATTTTTAGTGAAGCTACCGGTATATGGACAAGCATAGAACTTCTCTAAGCTTTCAGGAATCCACTTTTACAAATTCTGAGCTGGTTTTAATTTAAGCATTGCAAGTGAAATACAGCAACTTGGAAGAAAGTGTGGTTACTCATTTGCATCTCCAATTTAATAACGCCTATAATTGTTCAGTTACCAAAGTTAGATCCAAATGCATTTTCTCTGCCAAACGCAGCTGCTCGACAAAATGAACACTGATTTGATTTTTCTGTAGGGTACGTGTTCACTAGCTGTTCTCATGATGAATAAATAATGCCATGATGTCGTGGAGTTGTGGATCATGCCCTTCTGTGAAAAGGGCTGCATCTGCTTATTCTCAGACATTCAGGATCCTAAAGGAATAAGACACCCCAGGCCTGCGAATGAGGAGGCCTTTTCAGACTTACAAAGCCTTCGCTCCTGAATCCACCTTAACCAGTTTGGAGAAAAGAGCTTTTGGCACCAAATCATCCTTCAGGGAAAGACTGATAATGATCACTAAAGACATCCCAGGGGCTGCTGTCTCACTCACTTCAAAGGCTTTCTCTCTTAATCAACATTAAATCATCATTTTGCCAAGGATATAGGGACAGCTGTACACAATCTATTTATTTGAAAACAGATTACAGCCAGGTCCCTCTGCCAAAGTATAAACTTCTTAACATTGCATGTGCTTTAGTATTTTTTAATTTGGAACTTATATTTCTAATTTAGTGTCCCACTTTACCATCTTACCTTATGAACCTTATTTTCCTATGAAAGCTCAAATTTTACCAGTTATCCAGATATCTTAAGCAGCAAGACAATTCAGGCAAAAATGAAACTTTTTTACATAAATCACTCAAACCAGGCTACAAATATGAAGTCTCAACTCACTGCATTTTCTGTGCTATGTACAGGTAACAGAGCAGTGTGATTGTTTTATCATACGGTACTATCCACTTGATATTTGTTGTTGTTGTTGTTAGTTGCCATCGAGTCGGTATCCGACTCATAGTGACCCTCACAGGGTTTTCAATGGCTGATTGCTTTGGGATTGCCTTGGGAGTGGATTGCCAGGTCCTTCTCCCATTTTTGCGATGCTGGGAATTGAACCCAGGACCTCAGAGACTGCAGTGCAGCGCTCTACCAACTGAGCTAAATCCCAGCCCACTTGATATTTAGTCCTTCTTTATTTCTTCTTTAATCTATAGATCCACAGACCGGCATCTTTTCCCTTTGTTTTAATCCCATGATACTGATAACCCTCATACTCCTTAACCTCTTGTGGTTCAGATAAGTACAGAAAAATTGCAAAGGCATTTTATCACCCAATTAAAGAAAAATAGGATTTTTTTTTAAAAAAAGATAATGGTTCTGAACCCTACATTTCACCCTCAGTCCATCAGTCCAGTTTAACACAAAAAAATATTTAGTTACAATATCTAAGGTTAATTAATGATGATCACTTCGCCATTATGTGTAATAGGTATAATTAAGTAAATATAACATGCATTAAATAGATATAATAAATCAACTAATACAAAGTTCTTGCTTAATTAAATTTGGTTCAAAACAATATCACAAGCAATATTAATGAGTACATGATGAGAGGATATTTGTATTTTGTAATATTTGTATTAACTTTTGAATAGTTCATACTTATTGACAGTTTATTATGAATTATGACCTACTTTGTACTGATTACTGAGTGGAACAGAATAATTCTTTTAAATCCTATTAAATTGCTTTAGGACAGTATTAAATGGCAACCAATGAATATTTCTTTCCATCCTATAATTCTGGTATCTCTTGCTATCAACATATTTTAAAACTCTTATATTTTTGTTAGAAAGGTAGAAAGAAAATAATGTGGATTAGAATTTTCTTTCTTAAAGTATATACCAGAAGATGTCATTTTATGACTCTACAGAATCATAGGCTTAAAAAGTCTTCTGTACTAAATAATTTTTTTTTCATTTAGAGTTTTTAGCATGTAGGAACTGATGGAGGCTTTGAACTTAATTTCTATTGTGTTACTTACTTAATTTCTATTGTGTTTCCTCAGCCAGAAGAGTTTTCTGAATGAAAAGAAAAAGATGAAGAAGACTCACAGAATAGAAGAAACTAGAAGAGAGAGATGAGCATCTCTTTTTTTCTGTTTACTTTAGAAAGAGTATCAATCGCTAGCAAAGGGGATTGGCACTGGGCCTCCTCCAAAGTGTAGATAGAGTCTGGACCTTAAGTTCCCATCCAAATACATGCCCTAAGCATGGAAAGATCCAGGGATGGAAATCACAAATCAGAGTTCTGCCACCTGCCCTTCCTCCAAAGCAGGAAAGAAACGTCTGCCTCTGTCCATATTTAGAGTGCTGACACATTTCATGAGTGTTTTAAGGAAAGGCCACAAGAACTCTGGCATCAAGACTGTTCTAGTACAGCTCAGCAGTGAATGAATGGAAGTCTTTCATATAGTTTAAGACATCTGGAAACTTCTCATTATTTCTTCTGTATTCTCTCCTTTCCTTTATTCCCAAGCTTTAGCCCTTCCAATAAAATTCCAACCTATTCCTCTTGACTTCTGGTCCTCCAACAGCCATAAATGGTAGAGTTAAGAGGAAGTATACCATGATGATTGGAAACATGGGTGCTAGAATCACATGCACTGCCCAAGTTCCAATCTTGGTTTTGCAAGGGCCTAATGGTGTTCCACTGAAGTGTTAACTCAAATTCCCTGATACAATGACTTAACTAACTAAAGGGTTGCTGTGAGGATGAAATGAGGAGCTTGTGTAAAGTGCTTAGCATATTCCTTGCTACACAGTAAATGCTCAATAAGTATATATTATCATTATCACCTCATCACAAATAGCATTCAGATCTGTGAGGTCATAGCATAAAAGCTACAAAGTAAATATTGTTATTACTAACTGCAGGGTGATGTTTTATTCCAGCATCATTTGTTCATATGCACCATAAAAGGACAGTTCTTGCTGCTTCCTTGAACAACAATGAATGGCTCCAAAATAACAGATAACTACTTACAGCCATAATTGGGAATGAGGAGGAATTTGCTTTTTAGGTTGATTTATATGATGGTTGTAAGAGGCTGCCTTCAGAATTCCTGAAGAGACACCCAGCTCCCAAGTGAAGCAGTGGAAATCCTTTGATTGCTGCATTCCACAAGCCATCATCAAAGTGTTTATTGGCCTAATGGCCCAACTGATTTGTCCTCTCTAGAAGTTTTATGGTTAATAGTTTATCCTTAAGTATTCATATCATCAGTGGAATTTTTTCCTATCAGAGTGAAATATCTGGGTTTTAACACTGAGGAAATACATGCAAGCCTTTCATGACTAGACTTCTTAGGACTGAAATAAGAATTCTGCCTTAAATGTTATATGTACAAACATTTATTCTTTTTCTTTACTTCAGATGTTAAGCAAAGCATTTCTCTTACTATTTGTCTTTGCAATGATCTTATTAGCGTCTCATACTTTTCATTTTTTCAGAAATAAAGTTCTATCATTTTTATATGTCTCCATAACCATAGTCACACAAAGTTGAAAGGAGTATTACGAAATGTTGAAACATTGTATTCCTGAATATTGAGTGAGGGAAATTGTAGACAATGGAAATATTAACAAAGGATTATTTAGAGCTCCTAAAACTCAAAATCTTCATATATACTAGTGTAAGAAAATAATTTGACAAAAAATTTATTTAAAAGAAACTCAGTGAAATAACCAGGATAGAAAAAATTCCCCACAAAATAAGAGCATTATAGATCTAATTTGAAGAAACTAAATAGAAAATGAACTGAATTTCATATCCTTCTAAGGAAGATTATTGATTAAAGATAGTAATAAAGGAGTATTGGTAAAGGTTACATAACTGTCCAAAAATTATCCAGGAATATAATCAATATACACATTATCGCAACATTGTTGCTGTTGTTAGGTGCTGTGGAGTCGCGCCCAACTCATAGTGACTCTATGTACAGCAGAACGAAACATTCCCTGATTTTGTGCCAGGCACATGATCTTATTTATGTTTAAGATCATTGTTGCAGACACTGTGTTGGTCCATGTAGTTGAGGGTTTTTCTCTTTTTCATTGACTTGCCACTCTCCCAAACGTGGTGTCCCTCTACAGGGATTGGTCTCTCCTGATTACATGTCCTAAATCCTTATTACAACATATAAACATATTTTAAAAAATATATGGTGGGCATTTTCATTCGGATAAGGTTTTTTTAGATGGCTAAACTTCTTAAAAATAAGGCTGGCTTTCCATTCTTTGAGGCACAGCAAGTTAAGAAGTTGGCAGATATTATTCCATACTTCTTTTAAGCCCTCCCCTCACATTTTCCCAGGTATCTGACACCTTCTTATTTTCCCCTTGATACTATGCTCTGCACCACCTTTCTTTGCCCTAAGCCTACTGTGAGCTGCTCACAACTGCCTAGGAAAATATCTGATGGTCCCATTTACTAGTAATATAATTGGCTGATGAGACGGCTCAGATAATATCTAACTTAAATGTTTTGTGTCTGTTTTAAAAGAATTTCTAAGAATTAGAGTATGATTCCTTAATAATTAATAATTTAAAAATATATGCTGAAATTTCTTGCTGATGAAGCTTTCAGAAACTTCAAAAAATCAGTTAATTAATTTTCAAGTATTACTAAGCAATTGACCACCTAACACAGTATATTTTGTATAATACATCATTTTATTCATAACATATAAATAATTCCTTAGAATATTTTTATTTAGTATGAAAGAAGCTATATGAAGTCATCCTACCTAAAAGAAAGTAAGTTAAGGTAACAACTTCTCTGACATTTAAATGTTTGTAAGGCGGGAATATATTTAGGGAGAAGAACAGTTTATTGAGATTTTCTAGGTTTTTTGTACATTATATTTTAGTCCACATATGAGAAAATGTAAGTAAAACTGTGTTAAGTAGTTTTATCAGTAATAGAATTTATTTTTATGGAAAGTGAAGAATTATAGCACTTATTAAATGTCCTCCCCAAATGTTCAATTTCATGAAATATCTATATAATTAGGACAAAATGATGTTCCAGCTTGAACTATGTAGATAATTGGCTCAATTCTCCACTTTATTTTGCAAATATAGTCACCATCAGAATGATAAAATTATATCTATTATAAAGATTCCTCAAAAGGCTGAGGCATCCGGGTCAGAAAATTGAAAACAAAGCCAAATGTTTACTCAAAATCAAACCCAGAACTCCTTTTGAAATCCACTGTAGGAGTAATCATTTCCAATGTCTTTTCACTCTCTGGAATGAGATGGAGTCAAACTGGAAATACTGAAACACTTTAAGAAAGGCAGTAAAACAAAAACAAGCCTTCTTGTAAGACTTCCAGATGAAAGAGTTTTGAATGAGCATTTAATCATGTGGATCCTGGTTCAAGCCAAGCTGAACCTCAAAGGTTTACCTGCGCTCATTATTTAGAATTCACAATGAAATGGAAATGCATTGCATCTATTGGGAGCGTTGGCGATGAAATGATTTTTGTAAGGAAAACTGCATGTTTACATTAAGATTATAGTTTTGGTCCATCTGGCAGCAGGGAAAAACTGAATACTGCACTTCTGCCAGGCTGTTTGGAGGTAGTTTTGTTTTCAACTTCACAATCTGAGTCTTTCTCCTTGTACAGGATTGGAAACCTAATGTGCAACCTAATTATCCCAGCCCATTTTAAATTTTTGTAGCTTTGTGTAATGGAAGACTTTTTTTTTAAAGTTTTCAGACAGAGAGTTACTTAGAACGTGGCAAAGAACATTAATAGAATCAAATATTACTAGCTCTAAATTGTTCAAGAAACAGAAATTTGATAAATCACAATTTAAATTTAATTACTGCAGTGAGTCAACACAGAATGACAATCTCCAAAGAAGTTTTTGAACTTGATGTATTTTAGAACTGATTTTATGTTTGGCTGGCTACTAGACTGACAAACTGACCTTGTAAAACCTATATTTTCTGCTATGCCATGAAAACGCAATTAATACTCAAAAGCGGGGGGTAAATCAGAATTTTTTTGTAAGTAGATTTATCTTTCAGAACACTAGCGTCGACTTTCCTGACATTTTGTCTTAAAGATCACTGGAGATTGTAAGCTAAATAAATTGGCACTACCAACGGGCAGCCTTAACATAATTTGGCATTATTCCAGAGCTGACTTTATTTCTTCTTCCTTTTGGGAAGTGACAGAGTCTCTTCCCTGAGACAGGATATCCAAGTACACTGTATACACACTCTGAAAAGTCATGCTTACAACTGTCACATGAAAGAATTTACAAAGTTACATTTCCACACTGTTTTGGCTTCCTCCATATCCTGACAATAACCAGACTATATGTTTCACTTGTTCTGAAGCCATATATAAATAACAGAATGATATAAAGAATAAAACAAACTACTTTCTAAAAATGGGGCCTATAAATCACATAGTGCAGCAGGTTATGCTTCCAAAACATCTAGACTCTTCCTGGGTGCCAATTATATCTGCAATAATATCCACCAGAGAAGAATCATTGAATTACCTTTGATAAGGAATGATTAATCTTATGAAAAGTAGGGATTTAACGGTGGAGGATGTACTTCTACCCTGGGTTCAATCTCTAGCACCCCCAAAAACATTCCTACAAAAGGTAATTTCACAAAGAAGAAAAAGAATAGATGTCCTGGGCCTTTTATCTCAAGGAATTTATCATGGATGCACTTATATAATACCACAAAAGCCTTTTTTCTTCTTCTTCTTTTTCTTTTCTTTTTTTTTTTCTTTTTTTTTTTTCTTTTTTTGCAAACCTAAACAACCTAGCAACCAAACGATGAGAGGAGTGAAACCAACATTGGTAGTCTACTGGGCTGGGAATCAACTCAGTTCACAGAGTGCTGCTCTGCACTCTCTGAGGCTCTGGGGTCAATCCCCAGCACTGCAAAAAATGGGAGAAAGACATGACAATCCACTCCCAAAGAAATCCCAAAACAATCAGCCATTGAAAACTCTATGAATAGAGAAGCATTGACAGAGTGCTGGGATGGCACAGTGTTGCAGAGTGTTTTTTTCTGTTGTTCATAGGATCACTATGAATCGGACCTGACTTAATGGCACCTAACAACAACTGACCACTGATGAGTCATTATTCTGTTGTAGTAGAATATTAAGGTTAGTAGCATGGTTTAGATTTTTGTATATTTAAACTATTTTATGGAGATAAAACATGCATATAGAAAATAGAAAGTATGCAAATAGTAAGTATAAACCTTAATGAATTTTTGCAATGTAAATACAACTAACTCACCACATGAGGTCAATAAATATATCACACTTGCACCTTAGAAGATACATTCATGACCCTCCAAGTCATTATCCCATCCTCATCTCACAAGATAATTAATAGCTTAAATTCAAAGACTATAAGTCTCCTGTTTTAGATTTTACAAATGGAATCATAAAACATACAGTCTTAATGTCTGTTTCCGTTTGCTCAAAATTACTTTTGTGAGATTTGTGTAGGTTGCAGTAGGTGAAAGATCATCATTTTTTTTTCATTGTTTTGTAATGTTCAATTGTGTGAATATACCACAATCTATTTGTTCTAGTGCCAATAGACATGTGGGTGATTTCTAGTTTTATGTCTAGTTTTATGTCCTAAATATAAGCTCATCTTTTGATGCACATTTTTATGAATATCTGTTACAGATATACCTAGAAGTAGACTTTCTTTGTCATAAAGGATGTATCTGGTATGACTCAAAAAATACAGCGAATGCTTAAATTTTTTAAATTTATTATAGAGAAAGATACATTACCAATTGTCCCCCTCACAATAGTCCCCCTACCTTTGAACACATTTCCCATTGTTCTTGACATTTTTCTGAAGCAGTTCTAGAAGTCTTTAGTGAGTGTCTTCAGTTTCACTCTCCATCATGACAGCACTTTGTTACACACTGCTTCTGGTATGGCATTTTAGAATAGAAATATGACTATGTGTCCTTATCCATCTTATTCACTGGATCTGGTACTGTGCAACTTCTGGCTCTTTCCCAAAGTCAAAGTAATCATGACAGGTAAACATGTTGACTAAATTCACGACATCAAGGCAGCCACAACAGCACAACTAAAGACATTCTTGCAAGAGGTCTTCTAGAACTGCTTCAGAAGTGGAAAGAATGATGGTATACATCCATATAAAGCCAGGGGGAGTATTTTGAAAGGGATAAAAGCCAATGTGTCCTCTACTGTAATAATTTTTAATATAAATATTCACATCTTTTGATATCTTATACATCTTCAAGTTTAATACATAATGCTAAACAGTTTTCAGAATGATCAGAACAAAGGACTCTTCCACCTAGTTAATGAGAACTTCAGTTCCTCCATATCATCACTAATACTTGATAAATTTTCTTTTTTATTTTTGTCATTGTAATGGGTATACCATTGTGGCATTTTCTGATCATTGAGACTACACAGTTCTTAAATGCATATTCTTCATTTGGATGGCCTCCTTCGTGGGGTACTTGTTCAAACCATTGCATGATATATTTTATCTTTTTTTCTTTTTTCTCCTTTAAGATGGAATTTTATATTTGTGGATGACTAACTCAAAAGAGTTCTGTGCCAAGTCACACATTGCTCACTCCATCCATGTAGCTCTATTAGAAAAGTCGAGCTTAACTTTCCTTGTCTAATCAGTAAGAGTACTGAATCTCACATAGTGTAAGAAATTGATCCACAGTAAGACAGCTCATAATTACCCTGTTGTTGTTGTTGTTGGGTGCAGTGGAGTCGGTGTCCAACTCATAGCAACCCTATATGCAACAGACAAAACACTATTGGCAGTGCTTCTCTGTTATTTATAGGATTTTTCAATGAATAATTGTCTTTCTGGAGTGGGATGCTGGGTCCTTCTCCAAAGCCTACAGCACCATCCAAGTACTCACCAGGCCTGACCCTGCTTAACTTTAGAGATCTGACAGGATCAGACACCACAGTGGTATGGCTGCAGGCATAATTACCCTAGCTAGGATTCAATCCTGAGCTTTTCTTTAAATTGGTAATCTTTCTACTTGGGTATTGAATTTAGGAAAAGTTGCTATAACCAAAGGAATAACCACTAATAAATACTGAAAAATATTTAAAAGAAAAGATGTGAAAAACGTATTTGCATTTATTATCATGTCCTTAGAATCTCTGATATCCTTCTGAGGAAAAAAGAGAGAATACACATGACAAGGAAGGTCCCAGCCCAGTAGCTCTTATAGGATCAGAGAATAGCATTAAAAACAATCAGAAATAAGGGGTCTTTAGCCATATATACTTTCATTGTTACTCATTCTTTCCATGAACACTTTCCATTAGTAGACCCTCACTGCATTTGACATTTGTATAAGTCCCCAAAACTTCACCTGTACATTTTACCTACTATGTCTCACTAGTTCTTCTAGTGAAAACACATTCACCCAAGACAGTCAATTGAATAGAGTTAACTTGTTCTCCTAGGTTCCCTGGACCTTTTAGTAAATTTCAAACAGAAGACATTCCTTCAATGTAGATGACGTTTAAATCGAGAAAGAGAGAAAAGGCAGAAAGGAAATCTGTCATGTGTATGAGTGGAAACAGTTGACAAGCCAAACCTATGATGGTCTGTCAAGAGATTACCTAGTTATAGAAGTTTTATTATGCACATTATTGTAATTATCATGCTTGCTGTCTACTTTGAACATGGTTCAAATTGGTCTCACAGCTTACTGTCAAGACAGATCAAAACAGTTCCTTTTGTTGAGTATTCTGAACTCTGCAAGATGCCAAGACGTGGTCTGTACTCAAGAGACTAATTATAAAAATTGGAGGCCAGAATTTTAAGTTACTTAATGGGTTTTCTGGCTTTAAAAATATGGCTTTTACATATTTATCTAGTAAACAGTCTATGATGTTTATACCATGTAACTGGAACATTTCACTATTTACTTTAATACAAATTAATCCAAAGCTCACAGCAATGCAGAACTAATTGCTCTGAACCTGAAAAGGAGAAATTACTTTTAGGCCTTGTTAGATTTCACCTTGTTCATTTCTGTATCCTCACCCATAAATGAAGAGACTAGATATTGTGTGTCTTAAGGTCTACTCCAAGTGAAAACCCACCATTCATTTTTTAACAAATTTAATGAGATATAATTCACCCAAAATACAATTCATGCCTTTAAAGTATACAATCAATGGCTTTTAGTATATTCACAGAGTTGTACAACTATCATTTTAATCAATTTTAGAACTTTTTCATAACCCCCTAAAGAAGCCCTACCCATTTAGTTATAATCTTTCACTCCCACTCCTTGCCCCACACAACCACCAGTCTCTATGCATTTGGCTATTCTTGACATTTCAAATAAATAGAATGATATAATAAATGCTCTTTTGTAACAGACTTCTTTCATTTAGCCTAAACTTTCTTATTTTTAATAAGGCTGATGAATATTAACCAATTTTAAAAAGAATGTTAACCAATGTTTGCCTCTGAAACTATAATACATTAAACATCAGAACTGCTTAATACAAGTTCCTTCTAAAAGAGTTCTAATCTTTTGAAAAAAATTCACCAAGCAATTAATAAATAAAAAATAATGATAATAAATAAACAATAAAGATATACAAAATCTAACAGAGTACCTGAAAAAGTAACCTTCACATTTATCTTCCAGATATAAGTGAAAGCATGCAATATTTCTCTTTTTAGGACTGATTTATTTCACTTAAGATGATTATCCCCAAGTCCATCCATTTAGCTGCAAATGTTGTAATTTAATTCTTCTTTAAGGCCACATAGTATTCCATAGTATATATGTCACATTTTTTTAAACATGGAAGTGCAAATGCCTCTATACTATAAAACCTTAGCTTCCTTAAGGTATATACCTAAAAGTGGAATTGCAGGTTCAAATGGTAATTTAATTTTTAATTTTCTAAGTAACTTCCATACTGCTTCCCACAGTTGTTGTACTAGTTTACAATCCCACTCACAGTGTAAAAGAGAAAATCCACCATTCTATAGTACTATTGCTTACAATTGTGGAGAAGCATGCTTCTATACAGGTGAAGTTGTTGTTGTTAGGTACCCTCGAGTCGGTATCCGACTCATAGCGACCCTCATAGGGTTTTCAATGGCTGACTGTTTCGGGATTGCCTTGGGAGTGGGTTGACACGTCCTTCTCCCATTTCGCGGTGCTGGGAATCAAACTCGGGACCTCAGAGACTGTAGAGCAGTGCTCTACCAACTGAGCTAAATCCCAGCCCTATAGAGGTGAAGGGAGCCCTAAAAAAGAGATAGAAAATGTAATCGAGGTTGCTGAGTTGCTTGGTTTGCTTCTCAATCATATGTATCTGAGAATGATTCTGATTCTGCCTCTTTCCAACTAGGTGATTATGAACAATTAATTCTGTCCATAGGGATCTTCATCAATGGAAAAGTTATCTTTGGGGAGTCAGAGAAAGTTCTGGGGAGAGAAATAAAAAGATACAAGGGGTGAAAGAGAAAGCCTCTAGGCTTACAAATCTTCTCAAATTTTCTCCAGTAACATCTCTTGGCAAACTTGGACACAGGGATAATGAAATCATATTGAATACTGTTTGTGAAGTGCTTACCATGTGCCAAGTGCTTAACGTATTGAAGGATTTCACAGACACACAGATACATCAATATGCATGCCACCTAGTCTCTTTACTTCCTCTCCTCTGTAGACTTAAAGTCCAAAATTCTTTATAGTTTGACATTCACATTAAAATTGTAACCAATATATGTGAGTTACCATACCCTATGCCTGCCTTTTAATGCTATGCTGTGTTACTCCCACAATATTAATTTTCTCTTGTGACATCTCCTGTATGGTCTCAAGTAAATGATATGAATCAGTTTTTTCATCTGTAAAATCAGATAATAGTTGTACCTTCTTCATAGAGTTCTTCCAAAGTTAAATGAACTATTGTTCTAAAATACTTATAAAACTTAACTTGGAACAATGTAAATATTTACTAACCAACATAAATTACTTGTTATAATTTGACTGTTTATATTTTGATTTCTTTTCTCAAAATGTTGTCATGGGGCAGCAACTTGCCATTGATATTTGTGTCTCCTCCAAGAAAGCAGGAAAGGAAGTCAGGAGGAAGAATAGAAATAAAATAAATTTTTGCTGAATAGTTCCAATGAGCTAATATTTTTAAAATAAATTTCCCATTTGATCTTATAAAGAACTACCTGAATTGAGTGGATTTTCTCTGAGTATATTTTAAAAATGAGAAAACAAGATCAAAGGAGATAAATTTCGTGCAAGCCAGGCATAATAGTGGCTCAAAAATTTTTTTAAAAGATTTTGCCTTTTGCATATTTTTGTTCATTAGTAAATCTAACTTTTCAGAGTTTCCAAGGCCAAAATGTGCTAAAACTAAGTGTCACACTCAACTTTGCACATAGCATCCATCCAATCCATCCATCCATCAATCTCCTACCTACTCACTTTCTAAGAACATCTACTTATCATAATCATCACAGTTTGTATTATGCTTTGCCTGAACCCACCAGAACTTATTAATCATAAGGATCTAGAATGGTACTTTTGAAACTGTATATCCAAGAAGATATTAATAGATGGTCTCTAAAAATCAATTCTGATATAAAAAATATCAAAAAATAGATTAGACAATATTAATTTGGTTGCTTTGCTGTATAACTCCTCAGAACCTTGAATATCCCAGTATTGTGATATGTCTCCTGGGAAGTTATAGGGTATGTTACAGTGCCAAATGTATTTTATATAGGATTTTTTAAATCCATTAACACCTCCCAAGCTACCAGTGTTCAACAGACCACAGTTTAGAAAAGTCTGCCTTTTTAAAAATGACCAGACACAATGGAAAAGCATATAAAAGTTGAGAGCACATTAACAAAAATATCAGACTATCAAGAGGAATCTAGAAACCTAACAAGATTTTAATAGAGATACTTAACATGCAGCTTTCCATGGGCCAATGTCTACACTTACATGCAATTCCTGACAGAAACTCAATGAATATGTTAAATAATGAATAAATGACTGAATATGAGCCAGTTGTTCTGTTTAAAGAAAATGCATTACCATATTTTCCTCATCCGATGTGAAATCAAAGTTGCACAAAGTAAGGGAGACGTGATGGAATATGATATCTCCACTGAAATTAAGCTACTTATTCAAAAATGTTTTAGGTTGGAGATGCAGCTCAGTGGTAGATCACTTGTCCAGTATGAGTGAGGTCTTGGGTTTGCAAAAAAATATTTTTTTAAATGCAAGTTTCATGACGGAATAAATAAGGAAAATCTCAGAACAAGAAGAAGGAGGAATGTGTGGTTACCAGACACTGCCACAGAGCAAGGAGGTAGACTCTTGAGCATAAAGACCAGACATGCATGTATGTACAAGTAGACACATCCACAGCCACCCATCCACCCATGCTCACACACACATACACACACCATTAAGAAAGACATCCCTTGGAAAATTTTCCTAAGTATATGAAGACAAACATTTGAATATTTTCACCATCCCTCTCTGAGAAAGAGAAATTGTTAGCGGCAAGAATACATATGTCATGTGGGGAACTTTTTATGTGGTTTTGAATTATCTAATTCCAAATATGCCAAATTTATTTAGAAGAGAAAGGTAACAAGAAATGTAACAGAAGAGAAAATTGATCATTTGCCTTGTGAGGTTTTTTTCCCCAATACATCTCTCTTGTTTCATTCCTCCACAAATCTTTTCATTTTTGCTTCCTACAGTGCTTTTCTACACGACCTATTGATTATTTTTCAATGTGGCTTTCTTTTTCTTATGAATGCCCTTAAGTGTGTTGGTTAAAGATGAAAGGAAGAAAGGAAGGAAGGAGAAAGAAGGATGAAAGAGAAACAAAGAAAGAAAGAAAGAGAGAGAGAGAGAGAGAGAGAGAGAGAGAGAGAGAGAGAGAGAGAGAGAGAAAGAGAAGGAAGGAAGGAGAAAAATGAAAAAGAGAAAAAGAAAGAAAGAAGACAAGACAAAGAAAGTTCAGAAAGCAGGGAAATGAAACAAAGATACTGCTGGTGAAATATTTCAGATAACCATCATAAGTACAAAAACTGTGGCATAAAGTCACTCCCAGCAATATTCATAAATTGTGGAATTTTATAAACTAGTAACTGTTGGGCTGGGTTTGTGGCTTAGTGGTAGAGCACTTACAAAGCATGTGTGTGGCCCTGGGCTCAACTCCCAGTACCAAAAATAAATAAATAAACTAGTAGCTATAAATGTTGTCTTCTTAGTAATTTCATAGGCCCAAACATCTGCATGTGTCCAAGAAAACTCTTGGTGAAGTACGCCAATTAAAACCAATTCATGTGTTCACAGCCCTTACGTATGTTTTCCCATTTTGTTTCTCCTGTAGCAAGGACCAGTGCTGTATTTTTTGAACTACAACACTTGTGCTTTTTCAAGCTGAGTGCTGGCACTGGTTACCACCATTGCATAGAGAAAAGAGGTTAAGAGGGAGCAAGAATGTGAGAGTAAATGTATGGGCAAAATATAAAAGAATTTCCAAACTGCCTTGAGCTGCTCCATATGTTCCTGTTGGTTAGTGGCAGCCCTCGATAGGAACACCGTATCTTTTAGTCTCCTGTGTAAATTTGCTGTGTAAATTAAAATGTTGGCTTGTGCTCCCCTGGTGTTTAAGAAGGTGAGTGATGACCTTGGTAGGAGTATGTTTGTGTAGAAATGTGTCATAGAAGATGATGTCTTGGCCCAAGAAACACAGGGTCCATGTTTAGTCATTTGTTAAAAAAAAAAAAAAGAATTACACAGAACTAACACATCACAAGGGTAGGTTCTTGCCAACTGTAACTTTCTTTTGACTTTGAAATGTCAGCTTTTAGTGTACTTTTAGTATTTTCCTTTAAAGAGATTTCCTGCTAGCGTTGGTCATGTTTTAAAGTTATTAGACAAAGCAATGGACACTTTTCACTGATTAAAATACTATCAACTGGTTATTCTCCATATGCACATTTATTGGGTAATTATAGATTCAGTTCAATGTGGAATTTATTTCCAGAAATGATTAGTAATAGATAGGTTTTATGAATCAATTTATACTCTCATTTTGAGGCTTGAATATTAAAATATTGGTAATAGATTTAACTGAAGAATTATTTTTTAATGATCTTCTTTTTACCATCTGTGATACTGGTTTTCATTTTGCATGTTAAGTAAAATAAACAAGTTCATACCAGTGGTCCACAGAGCTCTTTGGCAAATCACATTTTAGGGAAAGCCCCAAAGACAAATATCAAAAACAGATTGGCTTCATCCAGCTACATTGCTCCTCAGAAAATAGTTCCCATAATGTTCTGATATTCTCACACTAGTTAGTCTATTTTTTAAAACAGAAATAAAATCCATATTTCAAGTTGACAACGATTGCCACTTAGGGTGATTAATTTAACATATGTTAGTATGTCACATAGTCTGATAATGTGTTATTTCAGAAGCAGCTGTATTACAGAAGCATGCGAACTATGCAGATTTTATAAACTTGAAAGAAAAAACAATAATGATAATTAAGAAAATGATTCAAAGTACTGTGTGTACCTGAGATCATCAAAACAAGTTTTCAAAATATCCATTAAAGATCATATCAATGGCTTTATATCTCCAAAGAATTCCTAGATTGATAAAGACTTCACAGGGGAGAGGTACTATCATTTTCTTTAGGGACAATGGAAAATTACTACTAAATTATTTGCTAAATCCCAAGCAGTTTGTGCTTGTAATGAATAAGTAAAATTCTTCATGATTTGAACTCTGTATGTTAACAGTATAATATTATACATGATCTTAGACTGATGGAAAACTAACTGTAATGCAAACCTGACAAACAATAAGTTATTTTCTGCTCAGAATAAAATGCATAGTTCATATATTCAAAGTGATATTTGAAAACTTCTCTTGATTAAAATTCAACAAACTTGTTTCTAACTTCAGTGACCATGTAAACATTTTCTTTCTTTTGGGGGCCATTCTTCATCCATTAAGTGAGGATGTTTTTCCATTAACATTTAAGTAATACATTTTTAACTAATTTTGTTGTCTCATTTGATTATAAATATAGCTGTAAGCTATTGCCAGAAAAACAAAGTCAAGATCTGAATGACATGTCATTCTTTCTTGGCATGAAATAAATAAATAAATAAATAAATAACCTTTTTTTTTTTTTCATTTTTATAGTAGACCAAAATAAATCTTAATCATCACTTCTGTTGAGTCTCTTCTTTTTCTTTGGGCAATCATTTCATTTCTCTCCTCTCTCTCTTTTCATTATGATGTAAACCTTTTGTAGAACTTGCTTTTTTTTTTAACGCTCTTGGTCTTTCATCCACTGGTAAAAGTTAAGGTCTAAGAAGTGGAAAGGAATGTAAGAGAAAGCACATCCCTCAAGTGCTGGAGCAGAGCAAGCTGCAAGTGATACAAATCTGTCCATGCCCACAAGAGAACAAATAAATACTTGAGCACCCATTGCAATCAGTTTTCAAAAGCACCTCTCTAGTGGCACATTATGAAAATGAGCTCCATCCATATGCCTGTGTTCCTCACTCAGGGATGGTTCAGATACCACAGCTAGTGCCAGCGATTTCTGCACCCAAAACATACAAAACATTCTCAATTATAGTGAAGGGAATTCTCACAGAAGCATAAAAAGACAAAGAAAATAACTTTTGTTTTTACCATAAAGATGAATAAAGTTGAATTGTATTAAGGAATAGAATTTATCAGCTAATTTTAATTGGATGCTTTCACTTTGTTAGACTATATATAAACTGGAAAGTTGTCTTCATAAAATTAAAAAAAAAAATACTGTAATACAAAGATAAAGTGAACCAAAACCAAAAACCAAAACCAAACTGATAGAAGGAAAAGCATATGAAAAGTAAATCTTTGTGTAGCCAAGATACCTGTTAGAGTTCACTCATCTACTTTAATTCCATGTTCACTTAAAATTTGATGCTGGACGTTGTTGTTGTTGTTGTTGTTGTTGTTGTTGTTGTTGTTGTTTGCAAACGTTTCCAATGTGAAACCACAGAATGTTCCCAATAAAATAAAAGGGGACAATAGGGTAAAAATTGGATGAGAGATTTCTCTCACTTTCAAATACTGATATAGATAAGGGAAGACAAAATATAAAAAGACATAAAAGTTGAAATATTTTTTCTTGCCCATTTCCTTTCTCACCCTGTAACCTCCAACTATCCTACTTTCATCGTCTTTTAAAATAAAGCTCATTTTTTAAATAAATCTTCTTGAATCCTTTTTGATCAGGGATCATTACACTGGCAACAGCCAAGATACTGCTTTCAAAAGAACTGTAAGTAGGCACAGTGGAGTTTTTGCAGTTTGTTTGAAGCCTAAACTGGTCCCTCAATGCACTCAATATTTCCTGAACAAGAGGTGAAAGCTAGAAATTGAGCTTAGCCATCCACTGAAAGTCTCAGGTTTTTCAGTTCAGACTTGCTAAAGCACTCATTCCCCTCTCCCATTTAAAAAGGTAAAAATGGGCATTTGCTGTGAGATGGAGGAAGAGGAACCTAATGTTAGATAAATAGATGACTGAATATTGTATGCTAGCATTTTTAAAACTGCACTGGCTTGGGATAACTGGTAGCACTTGAGGAAGGGCTTTATTGGTTACTGGGATGAAACTGGGTAAAGAATAATTATACAAACAGAAATATAAAATAAATACATAGAAAACTAGAGAGTGGAATTGAAAGGCACTTAAACAACAAAAGAAAAAATCAAAATACATATATGAGGCACATTGTTATCCATTTCAGTTTGTTCTTTATCTTTTGAAAAATGTTATCTTCCATTTCTCTAATGTGAGATGTCAGAGTTGCAGATAAAACTTAAAGCCATATCAAAAAGATTTACAGTAATGAAGATGGTAGTAAGAAATATGATAAGGAAATGAATTATTGATTTCTTTCACTGGGGGAAAAATTTCAAAATAATTAATGTAAAGAAAACTAAAACTCAAGCTATATTCAGAAGCAGCACAGAACCATCACCTCTGTTGCTTTCACATCTGCCTCTTTTCCATATTCCAACCACCAGCCAGGTGATTCTCAAGCAAACTGCTGCCAGACACTGGCGTCACAAAAGTGACACAGGTTTCGTACTGATAAAATAACTATTACCTTTTCTATTCCTAAGGAAAGATTGCCTATGGCTAACATGTTTTCAGTTGAAAATTTTCCTCACATAAAATTTTCCTAAAATTGTGGAACATAACACACAACTGTCTGTCTGCTGACAACTGCTATCAAAGCACAAAATAAATAACCAGCACAAAATTAATTTAAAAACTTCACATCAGAATATTTGTCTCTGTTGACTGGTTACATTCAAGGCTGTAACTGCATACTTTGTACATGCTGAGATTTCCTCTGAGAAAAAACATCCTACTCTGTATGATGTAATATTTTGTACTGTCCTATAAAAAGCAGCAAGACTTTGGAGTAGTTTTTCACCTCAATGAGTTGGAGAAGCAGTTGCATGAGGATTAATTTAATTTTATTAACTTAAAGACATGTTATTTTTTAAAAAAATCCTTACCTCCCTGTGCAGAGATAAGAGAGAATAGTATAACCAAGGACTAATTAGACCCATGGAATGAAGACCCAATTTTTGATTAGGTACTAATTTGTGTTTTCCTTGGTCAAAATCATAAGATACATAGAGGCTTGACAGTTGTTGTTGTTAGGTGCTGTTGAGTCGGTATCCGACTCATAGCGACCCTCTCTACAACAGGGGAAACACTATTGTCAGTACTTCTCTGCTGTTCATAGGGTTTTCAATGGCAGATTGGTTTTTGGGAGGGGGTTGCCAGGTTCTTCTCCCAAGTCTACAGCTTCTGGTGTTCCCAGGCGGTCTCCCATCCAGGTACTAATCAGGCCCAACCCTGCTTAGCTTCCGAGATCTGACGGGATCCGATGCCACAGGGCTACTGCCGCAGGCCAGGCTTGACAGAGAGTTTTCTATTTCAATTGAAGAGACTGAAATTTTGACCTGGCTAAAAATAATTATCACCCTTGCTATCATGATGTCTTAAATTTTTATCACTGGGATCCTTCCTTTGGTTTGGAGTACCGTGGGTCTGACCAAAATGGATATATCTATTGAAATATTTTTGTTCTTTGGGAGGAGTCTATAGGAGGCATTTGGTATGAAAAAAATAACAATAACAAAAAAACCCTTGGTAGTATAGAGGATTAAGGAAAAGTCAGATTGCCCTTTTACAAAGCTGCTGCCTGGGATGCCATATAAATGTTCACATAGTAAATGCACAAGAAATGGTGACTGGCAGAAGGCACAAGCCCCAAAATGAAGTGAATGCTGAAATAAGAGGAAATTCTTCAAAGAGCATAGCCAACCCCAAACCACACGTCTCAAAACTGTACCTCAAGCTATAATTTTCCCTTTCCTTTTTCTTATCTGTAATCACTATCTTTCATCTTGAGTGATCCAAAATGGACAGTTTGCAGAGTTCAGTCTTCTAATAAGCAAGTCCAACTATCTTTTCAGTCTTCCTGTTTCTATTTTTGCCCTGAATGTAAGAAAGTTTGCTTCTGCTCTGTAAGCAGGAAAAATATAGCACACGGGGAGGAACAACATGACCTGCATGGCAATCCCTAGGCCAAAACTACACAAGGAAAAATTGAAATGGCTTTTATCAGAATTCAGCGTTTACATGCATGACTCTAAGCAATCTACTGAACTGGATTCTGGAGATCTAAAAACAAATCCTGTTATCCAAACTAAGACCAGATCCCCTGGCTCTCCTAAAACAAGCCACCTTCTAGACGAAATCCCTCAGAATAAAGTGGCTCAGCCCCATATACAGAAACAACAAGAGGACACCAGTGAGCTCCTACCTGCCTCACAAGTGCTCAGGGAAGGAGCCACACTGGTCCCCCTCTTGATTTTGTAGCAAACCTGGAAGGAAGCAGCAACTGGACCATGAGAAAGATGTAGGTGGGGGGTGTGGGACGCTTTGGGGACATCTGAAGACACATAGTACAGCCAGCTTAAAATCAGAGAGCAAAACAAAAACAAAACAAAACCAGAAAAACCAGGGCACTTCCTCTAATGCGTAGTTCCAACATCTAGAAGAATCAAAAATTAAGCTTCTCTTCCTTGGGATTTTAAGTTTGTCTTTTCATTGAGAAGGGATAAATTACAACCTCTTCTCTTTGTGTAACAAACAGATATCAAGCAGGGTTTTCTTTCCCCCCTCCTTAGGGGCAATATAATATTTCCCCCCTTTTCTCACCCATGCTATGCATAGTGGAAATGTCTTAAAGAATAAGCATTATGATGTGAGATCTACATTGTGGCTTCTAAAATATAGAAGTTTTTTACTCAACTACTTTTATGTCAGCTTTTAAGGATGATTGAAAGCATGTTCTTGAACTTATTTAAATTTGTATACTAAAGTTTTGTTCTCCTTTTTAACTTATCACTTGTAGCCTATGTAACATAATAATCTGTATACCTGATATGTAAAATAGATACGTGTATTTAGCGCCTACAAATGTTTTCCTCACACAGATCAAACTATGACTAAGTAGACACATGCTGTTTGCATTCAAAAAATGACTTAGAGTCACAAGAAACCTAATCATGTGGCAGTACTTTGAAGCAAGGGGGCCATCATCAATTTTTAAGAAACCTAATACAAATAATAAAGGCATTTGAAAAATGAAAAAATATACCAGGGTTTGAGAAAGGCAGCTTACTAAGTTCCCTCTGGAAAGCTTGCTCTTTTTTCTGAAACAAAGTCCCATATTTTTAAAATGACTCTAAATGTACACATGTTTATAAGCCAAATTAATTTAAAAATGGTTGGTATGGTAAGTAAATGAGTAATGAAATAAAATAAAATATATTAATTATTTTAAAAGCATATGATTTAAACACTGCTACTTCAACAAAGAAAAGTTAGATTACATTTTCCTTTTTAGGATTCTATCCAAAAGACATGTGGTAGATACTAAAACTGAATTTCTACTCATTTGTTAAAAGCCTGACACAAGGTTTTTGACATGTTTTATGCCTCAACACTGTGCTAATATAACAAGTGAATATAATTTCTTTTTCAAACCATTGATATCTTAAATATTCCCTTTTACTATGTGTTTGCCTTGAGTTCTTTTGTGAACAGGGTGGAATACTTACTTTAAAAAGCAACATTTAGTGGCTGTTTTGCTGAATAAAAATTTAACAAAGTTAACAGCTTTCTTCATTTACTTGATCTTCCAGAAGCCAAGTCAAATTTTCAATTTCAATAACAAAACATAGTCATCCATATGCCATACTCCATATTTCCAAATATTTCCATATTTATTTTATTTATTGGCATTCAAATTATTACGAACACACATTCTGTGAGGAAATTTGTTAAACTGAAAACAGAATAAAAACTACATCGCTTAGGAGACTGAAGCTTTGTTTTGAATCAGAAAATTCTTTTTCAGAGCCATAGTTTCGATTTGCAGCAGGGATGACTCAGCTCCTCTGATGGCAGATTGTGTATCAAATGTCTAGTGAGTCTGCCTGGGGAAGATTGGAATTGATTATAGTAGAAGGGACAGACTTTATTATAATATTGGGGTCTTTTTCTTTGTTCATTAGTACAATCTATTCAAAACCAATATCATTCTTATCCGTAAGAAAAAGAAAGTTTTTGTCAGTCACATGGAATCAAGTAAAATTTAACCTTAAAATATGTGGATTACAGTTCATCTACAGAAAGTGGCAGATTCATTCCAGGCAACTAAAAAAAAATAGTAATATTCTGTTTTTTCAGTGGTACATTTAAAAAAATAAAGTGATTGATTTTTCCCTAGAGTTTTATTTTAAAAAATACCAAACCTACAAGCACCTTTAAAGAATAAGACAAGATAAATGTACTTTATGGTCACCCCTTAAAAATATTTTGCTTCATTTGTTTTCTCTTTCTTCCTCTCTCTGTATCTTTTTTATGCTGATCCATTTGAAAGTTAGTTGCAGTCAGCATAACACTTTAACCCTGAACACTCGAGCATATATCACCGAAGAACAAGAATGTCCTACTACAAAACTGTAATATTTTATAATATCCTAAGAAATTCATTGTGGGATATACAGTGTTTCCTTAAAATTTTGCTTTTGTTGTTGCTCAGTTTTGGTTTTTAGGATCCAGGATCCAATCAAGAATTATGTATAATATGTAATTGGCTCTTTAGACTATTTTAATCTGTAATGAATTTTTAGTTTGATAAAATGAGAGTGCATATTTTCAAAATTAGTGTGTAGAGTATCACCAATTAATACTGACAGCAAACAATCATGAAATCAACCTTCAAAACCTAGCCTTGTACCTAACCAAGAAATCTATGATCATTTCAATAGAAAAATTCTTTCCAAATTCAACTCATCTCAACCACTGTGAGGTAAAAAATAAGGGAAGCAAATTTGAAAGTAACCAGGGGCTTAAACCATACAGATCCCATACATCAAGTTCAACATTTTGAACTGATGCCAAAAATGAATTGGTGATCAGCCTACTTTGTGCAGCACAAGGTTAATGTGCTAGTGATACAGTAGGGCTAGCCAACAAAATAAACATTTATTTTGATGGATACCTCACTACTCAAACACTCTGCCCTTCCTTCTTCCTGAAATCTTCCATGTCATTTTACATAAGAATTTGAACATATTCCAACATAAATTTTATGAATATTACTAATGAATACTATTATACTAAATTTATATACCTTCTTAGAATATTTATCTTCTTCCTAGTTGTCATATTTTAAGAAAAGCACATTTTGTTGGAAATAAACTCACTGCTTATTATTCCCTTTGGGAGAAAATCTTCACTTTATTAGAAATGCAGTGCTAAAAAGATATATAATCATCAATATTACCATATTTTATAAATTGAACTGTATATCTCATCCCTTGATGTATGCATTAAAGCATATTTCTTAACTTTATATGATAAAATGTTAATATACTTATTAGTATTTATGCACAAATGTCTCAATACTTTTTATAACAAATTACACATATGCCAAGTAACTATAATAAATGAAGTTACTTTCTAAATCCTGTGTCTCATATACACATGAAATATTTTGGTTCACTTAAAATATAATTCTTCATCAAAAGGAAAGGGATCATCTTGGTGAGAAAGAAGTAATAGAAATTTTACTTTTTTCTGTTTCTAATTTTTCTGTGAAACTCAAAAGCCAATCAGAGATATACTAGATTTCAAATTTAAGAGTAATGGACACAAACCAACAGTTTATCCAGTTTGGGAGTTTTCTATTGCCACCTAGTGTCTAACTTTATAATGGACCTATATTTGAATATTTTGACAAGTCCTATAATCTGGAATAGACACATTGAAAGGGAAAAGGTAATTACAACACTTCAATCAAATAATATCTTAGTCTTTTTTATGAAAAGTCAGTTCACTATCACTGTATAAATATCTACATATGAAAAAAATCACATGGCAAAATTTTATGAAGATAGTGATTTGTGTATATAAAATGACATATTTTTGTATTCAATATTAATTTCTTCATCACTTTGGGTCAGCATAACTAGAAGGCATAATCTCTGATGAGACAGGAAATTTTAATATCTGTCAAGGTTAGGCCATTATTTACTTAAAATATTACTACTTTTTTTTTACTTTCTAAATTTACTTCATATAAAACAATCTATTTAGACTGGATAACACATTTTATGTGCTAAAGGCTTTTCCTACTTGATAATTAAAATCTAAGTTTAGAAACTGAATAGTTTATTGTATCATTGTGTAAACAACTTCAGTTTTCTACCACACCCCGCCCCCAGACTAAACGCCAGCAGTTCACTGAAATAAGAAACCAATGGAATAGATTTAACTAGCTTCAACAGCGCAATGAAAACACTCTAGTGAAAAGTTGTTGTTGATATGCCCCAACATAACTGTGCTCTAATGATCCAATGCAACACATATTTGAATAGCCACTTATTTTTCTTTTCATGTCATGAATATAATGCAGTAATGTAGATTACAGGTCTCAGGAGTGGCTTAGATTGGTATTTTATTGGTCTACAATATGATTGTCAAAGACAACTCTTTTCTTTTATGAGTAGATATCTGCACTTGGCATAGAGATGCCATAATATAATGGCCTGATAAAGATCAAATTTTAGTTTTGTTTAAAGTCAAGTTGAACATTTTAGCCATTGGTTTTATCTAGTATGAGGCAAGCTGGAGTGGTGTGTGCAAGCAATAACCACTCCTCCTTTGAAAACAAACTGTACAATTTGGTGTTGGCAGAGTTTCAATGGTGGAAGACTTATCTGCTTGTAAAGTTCTCCCTCACATACATAGTTATTCCATTTATTTTTTTACTTAGTGTAAAGAGCTCTGTGTAATGAAAAAATAGCAAGAGGAGCATTTAGTACATTATATATGTGAATAATGTTAGCTCTATAAATGAAGACATTTTATCTCTTGACTTTTTTCTGTAAGTTACCATATAACATCTAAGCATTTAGAAATGTAAAATATGATATTTACTTGCTTGAGACTAACTTGCAATTTAAAAGGAATATATTTTGTCATTTGATATTTTTACATGGAAGATATGAACTTGAAGGCTACATTCTTCCTAAATAATAATTCACCAAATCATGTCTGAGGTTTCTGCTTTTCCCATGAACATTCATGCAACCAAAGTACTTATTAAAATTTGATAATAAGATGGACATTTTTATAAATATGTGAAAATAATAGCAGAAAAATGGGGGAAAAGGTGTTACTGAAGGATGAAACTTGAAGAGAATCTGACCAAAAAAAAAAAAAAAAGAGTAAAAGAAAGCATAAACAAATAAAACTTGAACAACATACTGCAGGGTAGGATGTTTTTGTAATAAATTTCATAACCATTCCGAATAATTGTGTTTTCTCAGTTTCATTTGGTAATAAAACAGCTCTTTTCCAAATCTTCTGAATCTTTGCCAATCATCCAAAATATACACAGACCCTTGTAAGCACTGACTTTAAAATGCCACCTTATGTCAATCTTTTAAACCATATAGAAAAACATTTTCCTTTCATTTTTCCTGAAGTTAGTATTTTCAAACCTTTAAAATCCATAAGGTGGGGATAATTTGTGCTGCTATAACAAATTATCAGAGACTGTGTATAGGAACTTTTTTCTTCCAGTTCTGGAGGCTGGAAGTCCAAGTTTGGATACCAGCGTGATTGGGTTCTAGTGAAGGCTCTTTTCGTGATTGCAGATGTTTTTCTTTTTTCTTCTGTCTTCACATGATGAAAAGAGAGTGACAGAGTTATCTGAGATCTTTTATAAAGCACAAATTCCACTTGAGGGATACACCCTCATGATCTATTACCTCCCCAACCCCTCCCCTGATAATACTATTACGTGGGGGGGTTAAAGTTTCAACACACAAGTTTGATGAGATGGAAGGACACAAACATTCAGTCCATTACAAGCTCCTAGGGAGACTTCCCAGGCCAAATATATCACAAGTAGGGGTGAAAGTGACCATGGAAGGTTTGTGCTCCTTCATAACAGAGCTAAAAAGAGGATTTAGAACCACATGCAAAAGTCTATTCCCACATTGTATGGTGTCATGTGTCATGAGCAGCAAAATTCTCCATGTTTCTCTGAGTAAAACTAGTCAGTCTCTTCTCTACATTTCCAGGAGATTCCAATGCACTATAGCTATGGAAAAGTGGTGGGAATCGAGCCCTAGTGATAATAATTCATGTTAATGTCTCTTATTAGGCAGTGCCTTTACATCCCAGTGGTCCATATTATAACTGACACATATACAGGTTCAACAAATGCTGAGAAGGAAAATGAAATTAAAAATGCTATATATGCAGAGAGAAACTAAGCAACTTTAGGGAGGCTTGAAAGCTGCTTCATTCAACCAAAATACTAGCAAGTTGCTTCAGAATAAAAAATTGTGTATCAGTAATCTCTGAAGTATTATTAAAATATTCTAGATTAATTAATTTTGACCTATTCCATATGTGAAAATGTGCTGAAAAGTTCAAGAAGCATAAAAAAGATCACATGAGCTAATTTGGAGATACCAGGCCAATGAAAATGTCCTTAATCTGAAGTAATACAGAGTTACAATGAATTCACTGAAACAGACCATCTATGCTAGCAGAGTTCAGAGGAGGGGGAAATGGTATGGGAACACCCATGTAGATGGAAAGGAGTCAGGATCAAAGCCAATCCTGGGGAGACAGTAGGACATGGATCAATAGGAATAGGGAAGGGAGGGTAGGCAGGAGGAGCAACAGGCAAAGAGGATGAGGTCTTCAGAGCACCAGGCCTTATGCAAATCACTTTACCCTTGTATTCATACTCAGGAAATTTATAGCAAAAGAAATAGGAAACACACCAATAACTACAGTACAAGGTAAAAGAGGAGGGTTGCTATATCATCATTATAATGTTAGAAAATCCCATGCATAGAGACACTACTCTAGCTAGAGAAAATCAAGGAATGCTCCCTGAAAGAGAATGCGCAATTGTCAGGTCTTACAACTTGGATATGATTGGAGATGAAAAAAGAGAAATGTCCCAATAGAGAAAGATAGCTAGAGCCAGACTCTGTGGGCATTAAACATAACATGTTGTTGTTGTTGTTGTTGTTGTTGTTGTTGTTGTTGTTGTTGTTGTTACGTGCCAAGGAATCACGTCTGACTCATAGCAACTCTATGTATAAAAGAATGAAACACTCCCCGATACTGTGCCATACACACATTCTTTTTTAAGGTTGAGCCCATTGTTACAGCCACACTGCCACAAAGTAGTAGGAGCACTACTCCAGTCCCATCATTAGGAGTGACTGTACTTTAAGGAGGCAACTCTTCCCCAGTCACTTCTTACACAGGAGGGTCATTTTCCAACACTATATTTGACAGTGCTTCTCTGTTATTCATAGGGTTTTCAATGGATGATTGTTTTTTGGGAGTGGGTTGCCTGCTATGATCTACTGCTAATTTTTTTCAGGAGTGGGCTGCTGGGCCCTTCTGCCTAGTCTGTCTTAGTCTGGAAGCTCAGCTGACATATGTCCACCATGGTATCTGAGATACCGGAGGCATAGCCTTTCACATCACAGCAATTTGCAAGCCCTCATAGCATGACAAGCTGACAGACACACAGGGGACACATAACATATATACTTAACTTGAGCTCTGTGGGCAGTGGAAGGCACTAGAGATGTAAGGCAGTGACATAAAAGTATAGAAGTTAAGTTTTCAGGTAGTAGTTTAGTGCTGAGATGGAGAATTAATCTTTGTGACTTCCTCCATTCAGACAAACCAGGGGAGAAATCTACTGGAGTGACAGGAAAGATCTATAACTGAGTAGTAGCCAAGGAAAGAGGTCCTGCAATGTGATGTCATTATTTGCTGTTAGGTGCATACGAGTGGAATCTGACTCACAGTGACCCTGTCTACAACAGAATGAAACACTACCTAACATGCACTGCACTATGTCAGTGCTTTTCTGCTATTCATCGAGTTTTTAATAGCTGATTGTTTTGGGAGTGGGCGCCCAGGTCCTTGTCCCACAATATGATATCAAAAGAGCAAAATTCTGAATCAGGTTCCAACTAAGAGTCACTAGCTAGATTATGACTTTGGGCAAATCTTTTGTCCTCTTTTACATTTAATCTTTTCATTTGTAAAGAAAGAAAAATGGACAGAGTAGTATTTAAATTTACTATTCTTATCTGGTTATAATTCTACTTAAAAATGACTAAATAATGTTCCCATTTATATTTCTGGCTAGAAAAGAAAACTTTCTTGGTATTACAATAGTTCTTTTATTGAGTGCTAATGATTCCTCAGTGACTGCTGTATTAAATGATAGACTCCTGAGCAGCAAATTTTCTGAGAACTCATACATTGCATAGTGCATAAACTCCTTACTTTTTATTTGTCTCTAGATCTTCTGATGAGGCTGAGGTTTAGCTCAGGTTGTTTCGATCCTGGCTCAATCCCCAGGACCACAAAAACTAGAGAAGGACCTGGCAACCCACTCTTGAAAAAATCCTGAAACAATCAGCTACTGAAAGCCTTATGAATAGCAGACAAGCACTGACATAGTGTTGGGCTTGTCACAGTGTCAGGGAATGTTTTATTCTTTTGTACATTAGGGTCCCTATGAGTCAGACCTGATTCAACAGCACCTAACAGAAACAATAGAGCTTTTGCTATCTTAAGGTCCACCAGTATAAACAGCTCTCCTTTTAAATTATGTTGGGGAAAAAGTATGTGCAGAGAAATAATCTATTAATCAACCTTTAAATTATTCAACTTTCTTAATAGTTTGATAACTTAATGGATCTATCATTACAGGTTAAATGTAAAAATACTGGAAAGGTCATTTAGTTCAACTCCAATTATAGATTCAGAAATTAAAGCCCTCAGAGGTTCAATTATTTGTCAAAATTTCATAAATATAAATAGTGACAAAACAGAACTCAACTGAAGAGCCTGTGGTTGCTGGACAAGTTGGTTCATGTGTCTAGTCAAGCTGTCTCTCCACAATATAGCATATTGTTGTTGTTGCTAGGTACTGTCAAGTTGAGTCTGACTCACAGCGACCCTATGCACAACAGAACAAAACATTCCCCAACACTGTACCATGACCAGCACTATTGTTGGTGCTTCTCTGTTATTCATAGGATTTTCAATGGCAGATTGTTTCAGGAGCGGATTGCCAGGTCCTTCTCACTAGCCTGCAACATTGTGTATTGTCAGTCTGTCTCCCATCCAAAGACTAACCAGGTTGACCCTACTTAGCTTCCAAGATCAGGTGGGATCAGATGCCAGGGTGCTATGGCTGCAGACATAATCTAGAGAGTATTTTTAAAAATAAAATTGGTATATTGCATAAAACCAGGCAAGAGTTTTGTCTTAGCTCTATCACTTGAATGAACCTAAATTTATGTTATGTTGGGGAGACAGCTGAGTATCCTGGGTTAGGAAATGTACGTGGTTGAATTAGTATCCTGACCCTGTGACATCCAATCACAAGCAAGCTACTTAAACTCCATTAAACTCAGCTAAATCATTGATAGATGGCGAAAATAACATTGCCTCCCAAAAGTTGTGGGATGAAAAGAGAAAATGAAGGTAAGATACTTAGCTCAGGGTCTGATACCATGGAGGTACTCACTAGGTTCTCTTCCTTTTGTCCTACCCTGTTTCCTAAGAATCATTGGTATTTATTTAGTTCTCCTTCAAAATTGTGACTTCATAACTTTTTGACAAAGTTTATGACATACAGTAAATGATTATCATTGAATAAATTACTGTATCTGAATATGCTATGATCTACTGCATGACTTTTCCCAGTGGGTTACTTATCTAACCTGGAGAATGAATGAATACATAAATAGATAAATGGATGAATAAAACAAGTACATGACCAGGACTTAACCCAAGACTGAAATTTTGGGGGATTGTGAAAGTCTCAGATGTGTTCGGCAAAATATAGAGGTAAACCATTGATGGGCTCATATCCCATCAAATCCAAGAAACACCTCATAAATTGTTTGATGGGGGTCTCAAAATCATAAGCAAATATTGGTAAAGGAGGTGTGTACATGTGGATCTTTTTTTTTTTTTTTTTTTTTTTTTTGTGGTACTAGGGGTTGAACGCAGGGCCTTGCACTTGCATCCTTTGCAAGTGCTGGACCACTGAGCTGCAGCGCCAGCCCATTTTTTTTTTTACTTTTTGAGACAGGTCTCATTAAGTTACACAGACTGCCTCTGGTCTCAAGCTTGTGATCCTTCTGCCTGTGCCTCCTGAGCCACCGGGATTACAGGCGTGCGCCACCGTGCCCGGCTTTTATTTTTTATTTTGAGACAGGATCTTGCTAAGTTGTACAGGCTGTCTGACTTTGAATTTGCTATCCTCCTGCCTCAGCATCCTATGTCATTGGGATTATAGTTGTGCAGCGCAGCATTGGGTTAATATAACAATTTTCTTAATGTGTTTATTCAGTGGCTGAACAGTGATTTTTTCACATTGAAAAGTTTTCATTATTACCAGTGTCTACATTAATGAAGTATCTTAAGGCAAGTGGACTTTCAAACCTGAATGCAGCACCATACATTTTTACAGAATCAGGAAGCATATCTTGAACAACAGAGACATTTTGTCGTTGAAGGACACTACTGTAGAGGTTGAGATGGAAGTGTCCCTTAGGGGAGTCTCCATTCCTCCTTTTTGCAGTAAGAAAACCCTAATTTTCCCTGGGACAACATTGCTTTCCTGTTCTCAATCTATGTAGATCTAGTAAAGCCTATTCTACACCTACTACAAGGGCGAGTATTTCACCCAATTCTGGTGAACCAGAGCATCACAGAACCCCTATAAATTAGGTTTCTGTCATTTGCAACCTATTTGATAGGCTACCTAAAGTTCATTTTTCTTCTGGAACCATTTTGCCATTCCATTCTGACATTACCACTATCAGTCTTCCTATTACCTAGGTTGGTGCCCCACTTCATAACATATATTTCAAGATGGGCTATAACATTGGTTAAGAAAATATACATTCCTATTACAATATTTATATAGTGATCTATTATTTACAAAGCACGTTCACGCTAAAAACCCCTGTATTGTACTTTTTGCTTCCTCCGCATACCAGATTTTTCTTATAACTAGCTGAAATTTTTCAGAAACAGTTTAAGAGGCCATGAATAACAGAAGGATGTGTTTATCAAGGATTACAAACAGAACAATAGTCATTACATTTAATATTTATTGAGTAATCATTGACCACCAAATTATTCGCATTTATACTTCAAGAATGTCAATGTTTATGCACTCCATTTCTCTTTTAATGATTTCTAATTTTCCTAGATTCATACTACGTACATTCCATGTTCCAATTATTAATGGATGTTTACAGTTGTTTCTCCTCATTTTGAGTCATGCCACATCAGCAAGTTGAGCACCCTGGGGCTTTACTCCATTTCCGTCATCATGGTAGACTCTACTTTAAGGAGGCAACTCTTCCCCAGTAGTCTTTTGAGTGCCTTCCAACCTGGGGGCTCATTTTCCGGCACTATATCTGACAGTGTTTCTTTGCTATCCATAGGGTTTTCAATGGCTAGTTGTTTCAGGAGTGGCTCACCAGGTCCTACTCCCTAGTCTGTCTTAGTCTGGAAGCTCAGCTGAAAACCTGTCCACCACGGGTAACCTTGCTCATGTCCGAGATTACAGTGGCAGAGCTCTCAGCCTCATTCCAACACACAAGCCCACAAGCCCCACAGTGCAGCCATACCACTGTGTTGTCTGATCCCTTCTGATCTCAGAAGCTAAGCAGGGTAAGGCCTGGTTAGTACTTGGATGGGAGACCTCCTGGGAAAACCAGGTGCTGCATGCTTGGGAGGAGGATACGGCAACCCACTCCCAAAAAACAATCAGCCGTTGAAAACCCTGTGAATAGCAGAGAAGCACTAACAACAGTGTTACAATACCTTACGCCTGTTGTACATAAGGTCTCTATGAGTCAGACACCGATTTGACAGAACCTAACAACAACTCTTCAAGAATATCTCAAAGTCAGTGTTATTAATCCCATTCTATGGATATGGTCTAGAGATGCTAAGTAATTCAACCAAAATCACAAGATCATGTAATAACTCAAGCAAGATCATTGAGAGAAGTTGTGATAAAAACCTAGTTCTGCCTGAGTGCAGAACCAAATTGTTTAACTAATATATTAAACTGCTGCCTTAGTCACAAAAAGAGACCCCCTCCTGCTCGTGGAGCTTCTGCCAGCAGCAACAAGAGCAGTAATTTCCAAACTAGAGGTACTTAGGTTTTATCACAACAGATCTGTTTACTTACTATTGATTTTATCCCCTTCAGTTTCTGTTCCAACAGGGAGGATTTGGAGTGTGAAAAACTAAAAATAAGAACAGCATTGCTCTATGACCTCCATCTTTAAAAAAAAGAAAATCAGCTGTAGAAAATGTACACTTTGAGAAACCTAATCTCTGATCAAATGGATAAAGGCATTAGAGTGAGAAAGGAAATCGTTAAACTGAAGTGATGGGAATTGAAAAGGGTCAGAGACAGATGGAAACGGACTTGAACTAGATCTATCTGCGAGGCTGCTATTTTGTTCACTGGAGGCTGCTGGTGCAGATTTTAAAGTCAAAGGTGAACCATGAATTCCGTACAGATGACTTGGTCTTACATGTGGAAATAAAATTCCAAGGAAGAGGATGCAAAATTGCTTTGATAGATTTGCAAAGATATTAGCCAGTCACCCTGTCTTAGAGGAAAAAAGACTTTAGGAATTGCATATCTGGCACATTCGGCAGGATTTTCTGGAGATCAGTAGGTCATTGTGGTGGGAGGGAGAACACCAGAACAGCATCATTTTTCCAGCAAGACCTGCCACTCTCTGGCTTTAAACAGTTTATTACTTGAGTAGAAAAGACCACAATTATTCTTAACTATTAAAACAGGAACTCTGAATTAAAAAAAAGAACCAGCTGAAAATACACTAATTTGAATATTACAAAGAATTCCATCATAGCTGCTCACTGAAGAGAATGTTCATCAATTCACTCTCTCTTCAGGAGATAGTGTCTGATCCATTAAGTTATCATCCTGAAACAGGAAATTTATCATAATTTATTCTAGGATATTCTAAATTTGCTCTGTTGATTACCACTGTGTAAACAATGTCTGCTGCAAATTCGGGTTAGATGATTGAGCATTGGAATTGGCACTGATCTGGAGTTGCCATTTGCTGAAGAGCTTCATAGTTATTAGTACAAACTCCAGGGATGTCTAACAAAAGGATCAGTGGGGTATGCAAAAAATGAAGCTCTTCCTCTACGTAATGTTAATGGGCCACTTAATAAAATATATCTCTTTGGAGAGGCAACATTAATGGCATAATGTTAAAGAACATTAGAAAGTGGTTTTTGTAAGTCAACAATATGACCTCTCTCTTTCTCTCTCTCTCTCTCTCTCTCTCTCTCACACACACACACACACACGCACACTGTATCTAAGACATTCAAAGACATCAACATTGAAAAGTTTCCTTAAACTGAATCTTTTTTTTTTTTCAGACTTAATTGACTTTATTTATTTATTTATTTTTATATAAAAGCCTTATGTTGTAGCCAAGAGCTGGAGCCTGGGTCCCCTGCACAGAGACTCTGGTGTGGGTTTTTACCAGATGATCAGTGAATTCCTGATAAGGAGACTTGGTGAACACAGTCTCTTTCCAGAGGTCAGGAGTCAGGTAGCTATAGATCTTAGAGATGGCATCAAAGGTGGCCTTGGCAGAGTTGCCCAGGGTGGCAGTGCAGCCCCTGGCCGAGGTGTAGCAGTCATCAGTGCCAGCCATCAGTGGCAGCTTCTTGGGCACAGGAGCTGACACAATGCCAGTGCCTCTAGGGGCAGGGATGCGGCACACCAGCACAGACCCCCAGCGGCCTGTCACCTTGCACGGGACAGTGTGGGGCTTACTGATCTTATTCCCCCAGTAATCTCTCTGCACAGGGACAATAGAGAGCTTGGCTAAGATGATGGCCCCTCGGATGGCAGTGGCCACCTCCTTGGAGCACTTAACACCTAGACCAACATGACCATTATAGTCCCCAATAACGATAAATGTCTTAAACCTGGTCTGTTGGCCAGCACGTGTCTGCTTTTGCACGGGCATGATCTTCAAGACCTCATCTTTTAGGGATGCTCCCAGGAAGAAGTCAATAATCTCAGACTCCTTGATAGGCAGGGAGAAACCTGAATCTTTAGTGACAAATGCATAAAATTAAACAGTGGTAATTCTTTTTCTTTTTCTTTTTCTTTCTTTTTTTTTTTTTTTTTTTTTTTTT